>CATIWQ010152295.1:0-65555 GCA_949673415.1 Euphorbia schlechtendalii
TATAAATGAAATAATCTGTACCTTTTAAACTTACAACACTAATTTATAAAATTTGGCAGATTTCATATTATTATCTTTTTAGTTAACGTAAATTAATATGACAAAATCTCATTCCTTTTAAATTTTCAATACTATTAAATAGGATATTTAATTCCATTTAAACTTTTATTACTAATAAACAAGATATCAAATTCCTTTTAAACTTTTAATACTAGTTAGTGAAATTCAAAAGATATTATATTACTTATTTGAGAATGCAAATTAATTCATTCTGAATAAATATAGATTTTGAGAAAAGAGATGAATAGTGAATATCAATTTTTTTAAAATATTATAATTACAAAATAAAACATAATTGCCTTATTCAATAAATTCAATGTTATGATTGTGAACCCAAAATGATTATGAAAATAAAAAAAGATTTTAGAAAAAACAAGAATAGTGAATAATAGGTATAGAGAGATGAAAGAAGAGATATAGGTAGAAGAAGATAGGAGAGTAGTGAAAAATCAAGGTAGGAAGAAAGTAGCAACAAAAAATAATAGTGAATATAGGAGTCTAACTATTAATTTATAAAATTTATTTTTTATAAATGTGGTCAAATTTAAATCTCTTTCTCTTAAAATATTAACGAATGATATAAATTTTTTCCTAGTTTAGTTAATTCCTTTTTATTTTCTGTAAATGTGGTTTAATTTTATTCTCTTTCCATTAAAATATTTTATAATATTAAATGAAAATATTTTTTTCCTTAACTATTCCCCTTCCTTTTCTTCTAATATTAGTTGTTGTAAATTTGTTTAAATTTGATTCTTCCTCCTACTTAATTTTTTTATTGTAATGGAAAATTTTCTTTCCTTATCCATTTCATTTCTTTTAATATTATTTTGATGTAAATTTTATTAAATTTGATTATCTTTCATTTCGAATTCTTTTATTATATAAATGAAATTCTTTCTTTACTTGCTATAATTATTACTGTTGTAGGCTTTAGATTTTTAATGACTTGTTTCATGTTGTTGACTATTTAGCTTGTGATATTTTAATTATCATTTGTTTTAAGCAAATATATTTTATTAGTCTTCTATACTTATAATTTTTTGTTAAACTTATTATTAGTGCGCCTTTTTGTTCAAGGCGCACACCTTTTTTACGCTTTGCACCTAGGCTCCAGGCTCACCCTTGCTCTTTGAGTGCGCCTTGCGCCCTTTATTACTATGTTTGCAAGCCATTGATACGTTGCCCCTGCATTTTTCAGCCCAAAAGACGTTATAGCAGTATGTTCCTTCATGAGTAATAAATGTATTTCTCCACATCTTCTTTTGACATCGGAATCTAGTTATACCCTGCCTTAGCATCCAACATAGATAAAGCTTCATAACCGGCCGTTGAATCGACCAATGGGTCTATACTTGGTAAACGGATAGCAATCTTTTGGACAAGCTCTATTAAAATCTGTGAAGTCCACGCACATTCTAAAAGATCCATTTGGCTTTTTCACTAAAACAACATTCATCAACCATGTAGGATACTTCACCGGTCTTATGTGGAAGATGCTTAATAGACGTGCAACTTCCTTTTCTATGGCTTTTTTCTTTTCTGATCCATGATTCCGACGCTTCTGTTTGATAGGTTTGACTTCTGGATTTATGTCTAGTTTATGCTCAATCACCGACTGACTAATCACTGTCATGTCAACCTCCTTCCAAGCAAAAGACCTCTCATTTTTTTGCAAGACCGTAACAAGTTCAGCTTTTACAGCTAGAAGCAGATCCGCTCCTACTTGCACTTGCTTTTCATGACCAATAGTAAACATCTCCAAAACGTCCATTAGGCTCTACACCACGAGCTACATTCTCTTCTTTTGGTTCTTTCGGGATGGGAGACTTGATGGAAGCCATATATGCTTCTTGAGCAACCTTTTGGTCCCCCCGTGCCACAGCCATTCCAAACGTAGTTGGGATTTGCAGGGTCAGATGACGTTATCCTAAAACTGCCTTGGAATCATAAATTATCGGCCGACCGAGGACGCAGTTGTATGCAAATGGCATATCCACTACCAAAAATTATGCCATGGATATCTACACTGGTTGATCATCTCCTATTATAATCGGCAAAGTCAAAGAACCCAAAACCGGGATTTGTTGTCCACCCAATCCTATGACATGATGTCTTTCCAAACGAAGCTCGCACGAATCAGTTTTTAAAGCATCGTAAGTCTCCTTTGTAAAAATGTTCACCGAGCTCCCCGTATCCACTAGGACCCTCCTTACCAAAAAATTATTTATTACCATTTCAATAACCAAAGCATCCAAATGCGGTGTCAGTCTTGGAAAATGACCGAAGCTGAAATAATTTCCTACATCCTTTCTTGTCCACTCATCCTCGAATATCGGCCTCTTCCCTTTGGGAATCTGTCTCCCCACAATGACATTAATTACTCCCCACCGTGGTGGAACCTCATTGGCTCTCTCATTCCTCGTCGATCTTTGTTGATCCTCTTGTCGATGTTCATTTCTTGGCGGATTCGCAAGAAATCGATCTAATTTTCCTTCCACGGCTTGCCTGTTGATTTCCACAGCCAAATGTCTACATTCCTCAGTATTATGTCCTTGTGATTTGTGAAAGTCACAAAATGTGTCAGGTTGTCCTGTTCACCGCAAAGCTAGTTTATAATCAATGTGTTGATTTTTACTTTTAATCTAGTACAAAACTTCCCTCCTAGGAACCCTCAGCGGTATCAAATTTTTGGGCATATCATTGCTCTTGTAATCTGCTCAGTTAGGCACCTTCGGCTTATAAGAAGTTCCTGCAACTGTAGGTGTTGAATTCTCAGCGGGAACTGATTGCCTCTGAATTACATCGTAGGAAATCCAACTTCTTGCTCTACTCATCATTCCAGTCAGGGAAGTCGATCTTTTGGTAATTAAATCCTTCTTCAAATCGACTTTTCTTGTATTTTGGCCTAAGATATCTACCGCCACATCAACATTTCACCCCTTGATATTCATCAGGGTTTTGTGAAATTGGTCAATATATTCCCCCAAGGGCTCTTGCTTGCCATGTTTAATAAGCTGCAACTCCTAGAACGAACGAGTTTGTGGAATAGAGGTTACAAAAAAAGGCAAAATTCTTTCGCAAGTTGATTGAAGTTTGAGATCGACTCTGGTTTCAAAGATTCATACCAAAACAACCCCGGACCAACTAAGGTGGATGGGAATAGTTTGCACATCATAGAATCGGTTACTTCCGTGGTGATTAATGCTAGGCGGAAGACTTTGATATATTGAGTTGGATCCCCTTCTCCATTATACTTTGATAATACTAGATAATGGAAGCTTTTTGAGAATGGTTCCTGCATAACTTCCACCAAAAAAGGTGAATCAATGGCTTCAACTTCAGGTCTTTGTTGACAGCATCCATTTATAATGTTGACTAATGGAAATCCTCATTAATGGCTTCAGATTCACTAGTCATTGCTAACCGTTCTCCTATAATATCTCGCTCATTATGCCTTTGTTTGACTTGGTCTTTACTCCCATTATAACAGTTTATTTTGATAAATCTTGATGGGCTCTCCATGGGCCCAATAAGGATTTAATCTTTCTGGACCTCAAAATGGGCTTCTCATATAATCTCTACTATCAAACACCTTTATTGTACTTATTTAATCTGAGAAAACCAGAAGCCAAGAGTTCCAGACTTCTAGTTTTGTCTCGTTGTGTCCAAGTCTAGTGACACAAACCGAAACTCTAGACTCCTAGTCTTAGTTCAGTCCAAAATCGGGACACAACGATTAGTTTCGATCTCTCGCATCCATAAATAATTTCTATAACATAATATTTTTTTAATATATATATACTCTTTGTTGACAGTCTAAATCAATGTGCGCTATTTTCTTCCCAAATTAAATTGTGTCATTGAATAAAGACTTTAAAGATTCACGAAGTCAAAACAAAGAAATTTGACAACTTTTGTTATTTGGATAAGAAATTTCAAAGTTTAAAACCAACCCAAAAACATTTTAACACTTCATTATAATCTATACATTTTATATAAAATTTGTCAACAAACCTAATTCCAACTCGTTACTTCATATTCTCTACTCTAAATTTTATGTTTACAGTTTTTATTCTAATTGTACAGTTGCTATAGTAAATTTACTCTATCCCATTATTTTTTTTTCTACTTTAAAAATAAATTTCTTTCATCAAATAATAACTATTAAAATCATTATGTTAACAAAAATATTCAACTTTATTATATATATTATATTAGATGATAAATATAAATTAAAAATATATTAAAATTAATTTTTAATTTTTAATGCATATTTCTATACATGTTTTAGAAATAAACAATTAACAAAATCAAACTGATAACAATAAATTTCATTTAAGTACCAACATACATCCATAATAAACTTATCAATTTTGTTACAATTAATTAATACATCAAACTCATAATAATAAGTTTCATTTAAGTAGTAATATAAATTCATAATAAACTTATCAATTTTGTTAGAATTGAACATTATATCGATGTAATGCATTTAAATGAAACTAATAAATTGACATTATATTGATGTAATGCATTTGAACATTATGTTGATGTAATGTATTAATAAATTAAACTATTAATAATAAGCTTCATTACAATAATATTGATGTAATGCATTTAATTTATACTCTATAATATAATTTTGAAATTTCTTGTCTATATTCAAATTTAATTAATATAATAATTATATATGTATATAAATAAAAATATTATTATAAAATATAAATATATTAAGTGTTATTAGTTTTTATCGAAACACATACAAATTATCATTATTTCACATCTTACTCAATAAAAAGAGTATGAATTTGAAATATAGTTGAAAATCCAATCCTACTTCAAAAATATAGTAAATACTTCAATTTTGAAGTACCATTAAAAATACTTTAATACTGTAACTTGCTAATATATAACACGACCAAGTTACACAAAACAACACAACAAACAATGTCCGAGTTACCTGTTCTAAACGAAGATGGAATATCCTCTCTGTGGATTAACTTATCCCTGACCGTGCTAGCCATATCCTTAATAGTCTTATTCCTGAAACGTTCTGCCTCTCCCCAGAGCATCAAAAGTTCAAAACTCCCGCCATCTCCGCCGCGGCTACCACTCATCGGAAACCTCCACCTCCTTGGCTCACACCCGCACCGATCCCTACAAACCCTAGCCAAAACCCACGGCCCAATCATGCGACTCGATTTAGGCCTCGGAAGCATTCCAGTCATAATCATTTCATCAGCCGAGACAGCTCGCGAGATAATGAAGACGCACGATCTGATCTTCGCGGACCGGCCGGCATCGTCAATATCCGACAAACTCCTCTACAACCACCGCGACATAGCCGCCGCACCGTACGGCGAGTACTGGAGGCAGATGAAAAGGATAAGCGTCCTCGAAATGCTGAATTCCAAAAGAGTCCAGTCGTTTAAGCATGTGAGGGAAGAAGAAACAGGAATCCTTATTGACAGGATTGAGAAAAGTTCGATTTCGTCGGGAGTGATCAATTTAAGCGAGGAATTGGCCGGGCTGACCAACGATGTGGTGTGTAGGGTGGCGCTGGGGAGGAAACATATGGCGACGGAAGGGGGCAGGAATTTCAGGGATTTGTTGGGGGAATTTGTGGAGCTGTTAGGGTTTAATATTGGGAATTATATTCCGTGGCTGAGTTGGGTGAATCATGTGAATGGGTTGAATGGTAGAGCTGAGAAAGTGTTTGAGGAGATTGATGGGTTTCTGAATAAAGTTGTTGAAGAACATGAGGAGAGTGGAGAAAATGGTCAAAAGGATTTTGTGGATGTTTTGCTATGGATTCAGAAGGAGAATTTGGCTGGGTTTCCTATTGATCTTACTTCCATTAAAGCTCTCATCTTGGTAACTCTCTTCATCTCCCTCTCCAAGTTCTTTTTCATGAATTTATCAATATATCTTTAATTCCATTTCAAAAGTGGAATTTGAAGTTCAAAATAATTCACATCATCTGAACTTTGAACGGTTCACAATTTAAATTTTTATTTTTTTTTACTCCTTTGTTGTTTTTATTTTTTAAAAAAATTCTTATGCTTTGAAAATTTAATATTATTTTATTAATAAAAATCTATTATATTTTATTTTTTAAAAATTTAATATTATTTTCATATTCATAATCTGAAAGTTTGAGATGCACGTTTGGAAATGCCCCTTCAATCTAAATTTCAATTGACCTGGCCAACAATGAAAGGGATCATGTCAAGGTGTACATTTCAAAGTTTTGCACATTTTATGCATAAAAAACCCCTTCAGGCGGGTTGATATTTGGAGTGCACACATATAAGAATGTGTTTTGAGTAATTTTTTATCCAAGTCAAGAAAACCTGATTCTTTATATAATCAACGGTAGAGATAAATTAATTTCGCTTAGATATTATGAGCTACAATTTAAATTCTAATTACTATTATAACGCCAATATAGCTTTGGATAATCAATATTCAAGTGATACTCTATTAGGAGAAATTTGAAAAGAAAGAGTAATTTTATTTGAAAAATAAAGAGTAAATTTTATATATTTTTTGTTATTATGTAATATGTTGGAACTTTAAGCTTCATTTATACAATTTGAACTTACAGTATCGAATTTTGTATGAAGGCCATTTTTCCTTCTTTTCTTATTTTGAATGAGTGGTCATTTGTGTAATTTCGTAGTTAACAATGAATTCCACAGTTCACCCAAATTGACGTAAAAACTAAAGCGTCTTGATGTCTGCTGCATTTTGAGCTAATTTACATGTACTAGAATACAATATATCATACTTCCAAGGACCAAACTGAAACTTCTACTGAAATTTTTCCAATGTTAGTCAATTGTCACTATCACAAGTCACAAGGCCCTCTTTTGTCAAATGTTTCGGCCTGCTTACATACTGAGTTAGGTGTATACAAATTTAAAATTGTCTGTCGTATATTTATTTATCCCTATGAGAGAATTTTCTTTATATCTAGATGAGGTAGATGTCATACTCGTAGTCCAAGTCCATTTTTGCATTCAAAAACATTATAATATTTTAAAAAAACTATATCCTCATCAACGGGCAAAAGCCATTTAACTCAAATATCTAATCCAAGCATTTTACCGTACAAAATATCTAAAAAATGCATTAAATCAACATATGATATGTTTTTCACCAATACGTTTTTTCTATATGCCAGGATGTATTTTCTGTAGGCACGGACTCTACATACACAGTCCTAGAGTGGGCAATGACCGAACTCCTAAAGAACCCGAAAGTCATGAAAAAGCTTCAAAATGAAGTGAGAAAATCCGCTGATAACAAACCAGAAATAGCATCGGATGATGTCGAAAACATGCCTTACCTAAAATCAGTGATCAAAGAAACACTACGACTGCATCCACCACTGCCCCTACTAGTTCCGCGACTATCAACCGAAGATGTTCAGATCAACGGCTACGATATCGTGAAAGGAACCCAAGTGATCATCAATGCATGGGCAGTAGGAAGAGATCCCGCAAAGTGGGATCGATCTGAGGAGTTCTTTCCCGACAGATTTTTGAATAGTAAAATAGATATCAAAGGCCATGATTTTCAGTTACTGCCATTCGGGGCTGGAAGAAGAGCTTGTCCAGGTATCCAGTTTGCAATGAGTATTGAAGAACTTGCTTTGGCAAATCTTACATACAAGTTTAATTGGTCATTGCCAAGGGGAGTAAAAGAGGAGGATTTGGACATGACTGAATCAGTTGGTCTTACCAGTCACAGGAAATTCCCTCTCTTTGCAGTTGCAAATCCATGTTCTTGCCAAAATTAGTAACTTTTCTATAATATAGTTATATGATAAAGTTGAGAGGATGCTTACATTTGCTTAAAATTGTGTTTTAAAAGACGCTAGGCACCTAGGCGAGGATTAATCGGGATTATAATCGAAGTCTAGGCAGGGACTAGGCGGATTAGTATTTTAAAAATTTTAATATTTATTAATGAATTAGAATAATAAATTTAACTAACACATATTTTTATATAATAAAATCAAAAATTTATGTAGCGTATTTTTCTTCTGAGCTTTGGCGACGCTTTTTTGAATTTTGGCAACACCTTTCACCAAAAAAACTCTGCCTAGGTGGCCGCCTTTACAGCCTTTTAAAACAAAGGCTTAAATGCCTCGAATTCTCGCATTATTTTGTAAAGATAATTAAACTTAAATAACTAAATGAACATCATTAAATAACAACATATTTTTGGCACAAAATTCTTGTACTCTACACACTAATATTGACAACAATGTATCACTCAGTTCAATAGTGAAGTTACCTTCAATTCTTAGTGTGACTTTATATCCTGAATATAGCGGCTTAACTGTTGAGCACCTAGAAATAAAGCATCGGCAACAAGAAAAAGTCCAACCTGTACCAGAGAAAGTATAGGAACTTTAAATATCTTATCCAACAACAGGAATAACCCTTGAAATTTGGCATCAGAATAACAAATTATGTCATTACCATTCGTGCAGAGAATAATAACCGGTAACCCCAACCTTCTTTGGCAGCCACTACCCTTTGCTGATCTGTCCAACTGGGTTCATAAACAAATTAGCAAACGTCAATATGTTGAAAATGCTTGAACTGGTACATAACCAAATCCAATAAGCCAAAAGGCAACAATCTCGACCAGTAAGTCAGTAACAGGGTTTCCAAGTTCCAACAAGGTAACATTTTATTAATAAAACCCAGACAAACCAATTGACATGGTAATTTTAGAAAAAGTCTAAATCATTCAGCACATAACATAACAACTGACATGCAGATTCTAAGAAATCAACCATTTTCTCAGGGATTTTTCAACTTTAGAAAAAAATAGAGATGCATACCCAAGGAATTCAGAAACACCTCCAATTCCAGCAAACTTGAGAGACTGAGGACCTTCTACGACAAGATCCTACATCATTCAAGTAACGAGATAGGTGAAATTTCCTCAATTGATTAGTAAAGGAACACTGGAGAAAGGTGAACTAGGGTCTGTTTGGAATTGCTGTCAGAGCTACTGTCACGAAAAGTTTCACTTACAAGCTTTTAATAAAACAACATATTTTGGCATTGGACAAAAAATTTTGACTCTTAATACTAACTTATTTAGGAACTGTTTGCTATTGATTTCCAGCTTTTTGGGACAGTAGCCTGAAAAGCCTTGAAAATGAAGCTTTTAGGGAAAGCAATCCAAACTGACCCTTAAAATTTGGAAATTTGCACACCTCTTCTTCAGCAGCCTCAAGACCTCCTTGAACCCAGAAGAGGTTTGTATAACCAGCATTGCAAAGTAGTTCACAAGCAGCTAATGATCTGTGAAAATTCAATTAATATAATTTTCTGTGTCAGAATGGTCTTATTTCCTGCCCTGCAAGTCATTTTTTCTACTTTTGAAGTTGTCGCAAGTTTTTTTTCCATTAAGTTGTTGACATACATGATGAACGATTAATCAACAGTCACGATACTCGTGTATACAAGCGGTATAGAGAAATGTACCACCTGTTAAGTAAGAAGCTATAATCTAAGAAAGATCATTAGAGAGTATAGACTGCTGTGCTTCACAAGACAAATTGGAAATGGGTGCCAGAATTAACCTCAATCCTCTCTGACATGCGACAATTAGATCAGTATCTTTTGGGAACTTCTCCTCAACCTTTGTAATGAACTGTCTAGCAGACAAAAACATAAGATAAGTATACAAATTCAGGTAACCATATGAGCATGCAAATACAAAAAGTGAGCTTATTCACAGCATACTTGTCAAAAGACAATGTAGGTGTCCCACTCCACCAACCTCCTACAAATATGAGCCATTAAAAACATATTACTCCTAGAATATTTCCAGAAGGCTGGAAACAAAAGATCAATCAAAGGAAAAATATTTTACAGCAATATTTTCTTCAATACCTTGGGCGTACAATAATGATTTGTTTCATTTCAAACCCAGTCATTAGATATTTATTTGTCCTGGTCTTTGATTATAAGATTATACAAGTGCAACTGCACTTCTATGCAACAGTTTAATTCTATTTGGCATCACAAGTCATAATGCTGAAGATAACAATAACATGCACATTATAGCATCTATTTCTTCCTTCCATGTGAAACAGAATCAGGAGATACCCATCATAAAACTTGTGACCTTTCTGCAGAGATTTCCAATGTCGACTGTATCATCAACTTCAAAAATTGGAATCCAAGCTGAGCCTTTGATCCATGCCTTCAAAAAAGTTGAAGAATTAACTATTAGAATAGGTGAATTCAGATGCAGAGCAAGACACATATGTAGAATAATAGAACATGAAAGACAAAAATTAACATAACAATTCTCTTTGCCATTCATCAGAAAAAATATGCAGTGAATATCGATGGACAAAAACAGATTATAATGAAAATTTATACAGCAATATTCTAATTGATCCTTTAATATATCAGGACCATGAAATCAATTGAATTAAGTAACATACAGTACCAGAGGTGGCCAAAAAACGTACAAAAGTTGGATCTTAAGCTTGTCTTTGATGAACAAATAGACTCTATTAACTTTTCCTGCCATATCCCTCATCTTGAAACTCATAAATCAGTTTTTACTTAAACTTATTTGACTATAAAGACGGGTTACTTAGCCGTAGAAAATATCAATAACAAATTAGAGCTTCCATTGCTTGTGTTTGCAAACTTTTGGCTAAAAGCAAGAAGCACTAAAGGAACAAAAAGAAAAGGTATTATACCTTATTCCGCTCAACAGAAGGGCGAACATCGAGCAGTGTTTTATTGGAGAGTTGAATTGCATATCCTGCTTCCCTTGGAGTGAGAATCTTTACCTTCCCTTCCCTGATCTAAGGATAAAATTTTGCAAGACAATGACATTTGCTCTCTGTAACTACCAAACCACATAATTTAAATTGGACAGGTTCATCAAATTAAAATTAGATTTAGAACAATGTGAATTAAATCTTATACTTCTGTCACTTACAAATAATGTTATCTTAACATTGTACAATATTTCTCTTGAGCTTCATTGACAAAGGAAAATTATGAAAACAGAAAGTATGAACAAAAATACTTCAATAATTAAAATTGGAGATTTGTATACATGGACAACACTAGAGTGAGTTCAAAAACAATCAATGATGTACATTACAAAACACAAAACAAATAGTTCAAATCCAAACTCTACGGTGGAAGTTGTGCAATATAAAAAGCATTACCATACTATCCCATCTCCTTTTAGCGGCAGCCATGTCTCTCATTTGCTTCAAATCATAATCTTCATCTCCAGCTTGCATACATGTAACCCTCGCATGCTGTTTTCAGAGAGGGAAACGAATAAAAATTACTAACCAAGCTGAAACAAAACTAAAAACACTGATCAAAGTTGAAAAACTGGAGATTGGCATACAGAGCGGCGGTATTTTGAACTAGAGGTGAAATTGAAAGAGCGAGGAATTGAAGAATCGAATTTCAGAGTGTGTTGCCTGTGGAAATTGGAAGGTGAAAGAGTGAGAGCTCTGAGAGAGGGGAGAGCAAGAGAATCCATAGCTACTGTGTTGGACAGTGGTACTGATGACGACGAAAATGCAATTTTAATTGAGAAAATGCTTATCCGGGTTCGCCAGTTTTACCCATTTTATATCTGGATCAATCCCGGGTCCCCTGTCGGGGCCTCGCTGCGTTATTCTTCAGACCAAATATTTCAAAAGTTAGATCCTTATAATATGAGAAATACAAGGAAACAAAATTTAAAAAAAATCTAATTTTGCTTTTACATATAAAAGGAATTTTATTTTATATTTTTACATAAAAGTTTTGTTGTTTTTTTATGTTAAATATGTTTTCATATTTTTGTTTTTATTCACTTTTCTCTACCTCTTATATCATTTTTCATACCTTTTCATGAACCGGTGTAAGAGTTGTATAAAGCTTTTATACAACTTTTTTTCCATTAATTCACAATTAATTATGGAATACAAGCAAAACCTTCATTCGAAGGCCTTATATCTGGTATAAGATGATTTTTCATATATAAAACTATGGTATGAACACCTTATAAGACCTGGTATAGGAGCTCTTATACAGGTGTAAGAAAAAATATGTAAAAAAAATATGAAAACTTTTTTAACACAAAAAGCCAAAATTTTTCATTTAATAGCATAAAATATGATTTAATTTTTTATGTAAAATAAAAAATAAATTAGTTTTTCAGTACATTTCCATGAAAGCCCTTACAATATTAAAAGATTAATATGATTAATTAATGTGTAATATAAAAAATGATTGTTTATAGAGTAAAAATTGGATACGAGACGATCCTAGTGTGGAGTCCAATTAGGCAGCCGTATAGGGTCTTAAAAATTGAAAGGTTTGAAAATTCTATATACATCTATGTTTGGGTGTTGACTAGTTGATTATTGTTATTGAACATTACATTTCCATTGATTTAGGCCTCATAATATACAATTTGGATTATGCCACATTATTGTTAAGGCTGGATACGAACACAAAACTAAGGTTTTGATTGGGAGATGTTTTTAGGAGAATTTTAGAGGAAAGAAAAAAGGGAATGTGAGGTATTAGATTTATTGGAAATGAAATAATTTTTAATCAACCATATTAGGGGAATTAAAGGAAATTTCAAGGAAGACAAACAAAAAGAATGCATTCTAGAATTCTTTGTTACACCCACATTTATCTTTTTCTTTTTTTCGTATTTTATGTTTAGTTTCTAATAAAATTATATTCGAGATTCTATTCGAATAGAAAAGTTTTTTATCTACTCTATGATTGAATAGTAAAACGGTGATAATAACATTTGTTGTAGATTAAAAAGAACACAAAACAAAAAGAGGGGATAAAGTCAAATAGCCTTCTTACCACTATCTATATCATGAATAGAAATGCGACCCAGATAATTTCAAAAATCAGATATCTGATATAGGTATAAAAACAAATATATATGAAAAGAAAAAACAGTTTTTGACAAAAATTTAATTACAATTATCAACCAAAATTTCGTTCTTTTTAAGAACTTGATATTGAGAAATTTATAAATCTAAAAATTCATTTCGGACAATTAAACCTTCTCAAACTGTTTCTCTTTAAGAATAAAAAAGATTTATGCCAAAATATGGATGCCTGGAAGAACTGGACCGCATGCACCTTTTATATATTAAGATTTTTTTAAATTTAATTATTGATAAAGTCGTAAAAATCAATCTTTCAAACATTCACTGAATTTTAATGGTTAAATTTAAATTGTATTGTAGAGAGTAAACCATACAAACAATTGAAATTTAACCTCAACAAGTGAATGCTGAAATGTACAATTTTAACACGTCTTAAATTTTAAAAGTAAAAATCACCGAGATGGTAAAAAAAGAGAAGAATAAAGTTACAATTGAACAAAATATAGAACTGTCTTTTTAAAGCATTTAAGCATTTTAATTCAATTAATGATTACACTCCTTTGCAAAAATTTGTATTAAAAACATTCCCAAATTTGTACAACCTATTATTTGCTGAAAGTACAGTATTACATAGGTCAATTCCAACAGTAGAAAGGCTTTGGCGTGATATGTGTGTGGAGAAAATCATTGAAATAACATTCACTCTCGTTATGTATTTTAACATGTGTATAATTGAGATGCAAAATATCCAAAATAATATTTCAAGGGCGAGAATGATTTCGAGGATCATAAACCACTGTAAAAAATCCGGTGTGCTTACTGATAAAGTTGTTTACCGAAAAAAAGAGAGAAAATTCTGGATTCTAGAAGTGGAAGTAAAGCCAAGTCATAAGAATGGCGAGAACAAGAGAGCAAAGTCAAAAATCCAATCAAATATCACCCTTATCCAACTCATGTCCACGTCAACTGGTCTCACGTTTCAAATTCTCTAGTTCGTTTTCTCATCTTCGTGATTTCAACTGCCATTATTCAATCACATATTGTTTCTGTATATATTTCTGCATCAATATTCAGTATTCCCATCAGAGCTTCATTTTGGAATTCTCCAAAACAACTCCAGAAAGTTCGCTGGATTAACATATGGTAATAATTCCAAATGGATCTCACAGCCATCCCTACAATCAACAATGGTTGCCTTACTGTGAGAGGCAATGTGGTTTTCACCGGAGTTCCTGATAACGTCGTCGTTTCTCCTGTAAACGACGATTCCGCTTTTCTCGGTGCTACTGCTGCAACTCCTAGTTCCCGTCATGTATTTACCCTTGGAATCCTCGAGTGAGTTAATTTTCTCGGTACTTTGTGAATTTTTTGAAGCTTCTGTCATCTTTTTATTGACAATTGCAGTTGATCTACTTGTAGGGGATTCCGGTTTTTGTGCCTTTTTAGATTCAAAATCTGGTGGATGATCCCTCGATTTGGGAATTCTGGCAGCGAAATTCCTTTGGAAACTCAACTGCTGTTGCTAGAAGCAACTCGTGATTCTTCCCTAAATTCTGAGATTTCTTCTGAGAAATTTGATGCTAATCCCTTATATATTCTCTTATTGCCTGTGTTGGATGGACAATTTCGCACTAGCTTGCAGGGGACTTCTGCAAATGAGCTCCAATTCTGCATTGAAAGTGGTCTGTAGCTCAGCATTTGGCTTACTCTAATGAATTGGTATTGCCCGCCACGTGTTTGTTAGTTTGCTTCTCAATTCTTGTGTCTATGTCTACAGGAGATGTTAATATACAGACCTCTCAAGTGTTTGAATCAGTATTTATAAATTCCGGGGATAATCCTTTTAATCTCATCAGCAATTCTGTCAAGTATGTTTTGTCATTGTATCATAATGTTTGTTTTACTTTTGCAGCATTTTTTCTTTTAGTTGTCTGCTGCTCACTTGGTTTCACATCTTGATGCAGAATATTAGAGAAGCACAAAGGGACTTTTTGCCATATTGAAAACAAGAAGGTGAAATGAATGAACTTTTTGGATTTTCGATAATTGCTGACTTCTGATATCTGGTGCCAATTTTTCTAACTCTAGGTGGTCCAATCTGCAGCTTCCATCACATTTAGACTGGTTTGGATGGTGCACTTGGGATGCCTTCTATTCTCAAGTCAATCCGCAAGGGATTGAAGAGGGTCTTCAAAGGTATGGCATTTAGCTTTTACTTATGCTCAATTCCTGATGTTTAAAAAACATTTAAGAAATGTGTGTATAATAAGAACGTATTCCAGATTCTTGGAAGGTGGATGCTCACCGAAATTTCTTATTGTTGATGATGGATGGCAAGAGACCGTGAATGAATATTGCAAAGAAGGTGAATCCCCTATTGAAGGAACACAGTGAGTACTATACTGTATTTTCATACAATCTCTTTCATTTTCAGAGTTTGTAAATCATGCAATTACTACTTGATACAGGTTTTCGTCGAGACTTGTTGACATCAGAGAAAATGTCAAGTTCAGGAGTTCAGGCTTGGATTCTACCAGTACTAATCTGCACGAGTTTATTGATAAAATCAAAGAAAAATATGGACTAAAGTGAGCTCTCCAAAATCGATAGCCTACGATAATATTAAGAAACTAACAATAGGATGCTTAAATTCGATTTGATGTAGGCTTGTTTATATGTGGCATGCTTTAGCTGGGTACTGGGGAGGTGTCTTGCCATCAGCTGAAAATATGAAAAAGTATAACCCGAATCTTGTGTATCCAATTCAATCCCCTGGAAATGTAGGAAATTTAAGAGACATAGTGGCCGATAGCTTGGAGAAATATGGAGTTGGACTCATTGATCCTAGCAAAATATTTGACTTCTACAACGATTTACATAGCTATTTAGCGGCCAGCAATGTAGATGGAGTGAAAGTTGATGTTCAGAATTTGATTGAAACTCTAGGTTCTGGATATGGAGGACGTGTTACATTGATCCGAAAATATCAGCAATCACTTGAGGAATCTGTTGCGAGAAACTTCAAAAGCAACAACCTAATCTGCTGCATGAGTCACAACACGGACTCGATTTATAGGTTTGTTAGCTCATTGAAGTTTTTCTCTGTGTAGTGCAGCATTGAATTGTTGATGTTAGATGCATAATTGTATTTCTTGTTGTTTCCAGCTCTAGGAAGAGCGCAGTTGCAAGAGCTTCTGAGGACTTCATGCCGAGAGAGCCAAAGTTACAGACTCTGCATATCGCGTCTGTAACATTTAACAGCCTTCTTCTCGGAGAGATCGTAGTTCCAGACTGGGACATGTTTCATGTAAGATGCTTAGACATTTAATGAAAAGAGTTTGGCCTAATGCAACTTGTCCTAAAAAACATACTGCCCCCTTGAACTGTTAAAGTGACCCCGTAGCTCACTTAACTTTTAAAAAGACACACTTTGCTACCTGAGCGCCGCCTGTCATTTTCTGACTGGAGAGAAAATCAGAAAGATGGTGTCTTTGAAAAGTCAAACCAACCAGCATGTGGCGTTAAGAAGCAAAGTGATGCACTTTTTGAAAGTTTAGGGGACAGTTTGTTTTTTTTTTTGGGAAAGGTTCAGGTTTGCATTAAGCCAAAGAGTTTTATTAATACAAAATGTTGGTACTATGTTGATGAAGCTTAGGAAAGTAAGCATTTGTTTTCTCTGGTTAGAGCAAACATGATACGGCCGAGTTCCATGGCGCGGCAAGAGCATTGGGCGGATGTGCAGTATATGTGAGGTTTGTAACAGAAGTACCTAACTTTGAACATATTTCTATTCTATACCGTGTTGCATCTCTTGAAAAATTATGATTTCACATCACAGCAAGAAACTAAAGACTTATGATTTTCGTATATATGCAGTGACAAGCCAGGAGATCATGATTTCAAGATCCTGAAGAAGCTTGTCCTTCCTGACGGGTCTATCTTGAGAGCTAGACGAGCGGGTCGTCCTACTAGAGATTGTTTGTTCGTGGATCCTATCATGGATGGGAAAAGGTGAAGAACATATAACTCCGCAAAATGTCCTCTTGCTACACATGAATTTAAGGGTAAACTTCAAAAAAATGCATTGTGGTTTCACTGTTTTCAAAATGGGTTATGTGGGTTTCAAAAAAACAGCAAAAAAATAATTTCAAAATTTATCACTAGTGTATTGTAATTTTATTAACCAATATGCAAAATTTCAGATGAAAACGAATTAGATTATCCATCATTCTGACATTATTAATATTGAATATACTTTATTTGCTAAATTTTTTAAACTACTGATCCTTTTTGGAAAAAAAAAATTATTCCAAAGACCCTCTTTTGAAAAACACTGGAATCACAATGCAATGCAATGCATGTTTTTGAAGTTCACCCTAAATTTAAACAAAATTGTTCAACTAATCGTTGCATTTCAGCACTTTGTACTAGTCTGTTGAAAATATGGAACTTGAACAAGTTATGTGGGGTAATTGGCGTTTTCAATTGCCAAGGAGCAGGAAGTTGGCCTCTGAAACAAGAGGCAGAAGAAATTCAAACACCTTCATCTCTTTCATGCCACATTAGGCCAATGGATGTTGAATTCCTTGAAGAAATTGCGGTTGAAAATTGGAATGGCGTTTGTGCAATTTATGCTTTTTATTCAGGTGTGCTCTTCACTTCCGTTATATTGAATTATTTGAGTACTAAATCTGGATTTTCTCAGCAATATTTCATTTGCAGGATCTCTCTCTGTGCTGTCAAAGAATGGAAGCCTTAAAGTTTCCTTAAGCACCCTTCAATGCGAAATATATACCATTTCTCCTATAAGGGTACCTTTTCTATTTCCTTAGAATTTTTAATTTCTTAGTTTGAAACTAAAAGCATGTAGAAATTCCATTTGCGGCAGGTTTTCGGTAAGAATGTATGTTTCGGCCCAATAGGGTTGGTGGATATGTACAACTCGGGAGGAGCAGTAGAAGCTCTGAAGTGCAGAATGAGTTCTGAAGAATGCAAAATCACAGTAAAGGGAAGAGGGAGCGGCCGATTTGGAGCGTATTCGAGCAAGAAACCGAAATGTTGTGTGGTGGACAGTAAGAATGAGGATTTCACTTATGATGCAGTAAATGGATTATTGATTGTTGAACTAGCAGGGGACTGCAGTTTAAGAGATATTGAATTTGTGTATTAAGGTCAAGTTTCTGGTTTGATGTTCACACGGTAGATGTTTCAAGTGTGCCTGTTTCGCGGTTCCCAAGTGTTTAACTAGTTATCATTATATGTAACTGATTATTTAGAATGTATTATCCTTAATTTTTGCATTTTTCTTGTGTAAGCTGCAAGGCTAAATGCATCTTTCTCCCCCTTAAACTTGGTACTAAAATTTTATTGTCCTCTTAAACTTTGAAAAGTTTTTCTCAACCCCCTGAACTTAGTAAAAGTGCATCGCTTTATCCCTGAACTTAGCAAAAATGTATCATTTTACCCCTTAAGTGCCACTTATCAGCTTTTGATTGATAAGAAAAAAAATACATCTTTGAAAAGTTAAACCTGACACGTGACATTCAATGGGCAAACTGATATATTTTGGCCAAGTTTAGAGGGTAAATTGATATACTTCTACCAAGTTCAGGGGGCTGTGAGAAACTTTTGAAAGTTCAAGTGGCCAGTAGTCTTTTTGTGCCAAATTTAGGGAGATAAAATGTAGTTAACCTTATATTTTTATAAAATATAAGATTAAATCAGATGTATGATTCACATTGATTATATATGAATTATGATTTCAATAGATTTAAGTCATGTTCTCTTCACTTTCAGTTAAGTTCAATTCATGTCCGTTCAGTTCAGTCAATGTTCATTAAGTTTAATTTAAATCCGTTAATTCTAATTTTAATAATAATTATTCTAAGA
Source organism: Euphorbia schlechtendalii (assembly GCA_949673415.1). Classification (NCBI taxonomy): domain Eukaryota; kingdom Viridiplantae; phylum Streptophyta; class Magnoliopsida; order Malpighiales; family Euphorbiaceae; genus Euphorbia; species Euphorbia schlechtendalii. The sequence continues at coordinate 18,872 of CATIWQ010152295.1, forward strand.
TTTACTTTAATAAAAATTAATAGTAAGAATAAGAACAACAATGAAAAATTATTAATATAAAAAATAATTATTAAACTACATAGTTAACATTGATTAAAAATATAGTATGAATAACTTGTAAATAGTAATAAGTTAGGACATGTTCTCTTCACCTTCAATTCGGTTCAGTTAAGTTAAGTTTAGTTTAATTCGGTTTAAGTCCATTAAGTTCAATTAAGGTCCATTAATTCTAATTTTAATAATAATTATTCTAATTTATATTCTAATAAAAAAATTAGTTGTAATAATAATATGAAAAAATATTAATATAGAAAATAATTACTAAACAATGTAAGTAACACTAATTATAAATATAGTAAGAATAATTTTTAAATAATAATAATTACTAGTGTTATTGAAATAATAATTATTATTAATGTAATTATAATATAATAATATTTTTAGTTATAATCATAATATTGATTAATTAAAAAATGTGATATGAGACAACAAAACGAGAATATTTATTAATAAAAAAATTATTACATTTTTGTAATTCAATAATAATTGATAATTTGAATCCAAATTACAATATATAATAAAAATGATAATAATAATAATAATTAATTCACATGTAATTATAAAAATAATTATTATTTGGATAACAAAATTTTAATTAAATGATTTTACGGATTATAACAATTTTTATTATTAATGTTATTAAAATTGTTTTATTTATTATTTTATAAATGTAGTTATTAATATTACTATTTGTAATGATTATTATTAATAATTTATTAAATTTTTAATATATATATATATATATATTATTTTAACAATTAGTGTATTATTATTAAGTACAATTATGCTCAGTCATTGAGTTCAGTTCAATTCAGTTAAGTTAAGTTCAGTTAAATTAAGTTATGTTAAGTTCAGGTTTCAAAAATTGAAGAGAACATGACATTATTGAGATAATAATATTATTAATGTAACTATAATATAATTATATTTTTAATTATAATCATGGTATTGATTAATTTGAAAATGTGATATGGGACAACAAAACGAAAATATTTATTAATTAAAAAAGTATTGTGTTCTTGTAATCCAATAATAAGTGATAATTTGGATCCAAACTACAATATATTAACTATTATTAATTCACGTGTAATTGTAACGGTAACTATTATTTGAATAACAGAATTTTAATTAAATGATTTTAAGTATTATAATAATTTTTTTATTATTTATGTTAATAAAATTAATTTATTTATTATTTTAAAAATGTAGTTATCAATATTACTATTTGTAATGAATGGTATTAATAATTTATTGTTTTTATTTTATTTTTATAATAAGTGTATTATTATTATGTTCAATTAAGTTCAGGTTTATTAAGTTCGGTTTAGTTAAGTTTAGTTCAGTGCAATTCAAGTTCATCAAGTTCACGTTTCAGAAGTTAAAGAGAACATGACCTTAAGGTCTTGCTTGAAACAAATTAATTTAGGAATTGGAATAATTTCAAATGAATTTTCATGCTTATTATAACTCATTAAAAACATAGTATTTAATTTCATGGATTTTAATCTTACAAAATGTGGAGATGCAAATTTTATCAAATTTGATGGGATTTGGTTACAACATGTCACGAATTCAAAATTCAAGAAATGAAAATCCAATTTCTGTTCATTCCAATAAAAAAAATTGGAATAAGAAATCAATTTTATATATCTGATGGAATTCATTTATACCAAACAAGGTAAATTCAAAACTTTTCCCTTTCTTATATTACATTACTTACCAATTAACAAATACTATTATCCCAGCAGAAAATTATCTTTGTTAAGAAAATGAATGAGAAAAGCAATGATTAAATATATAGAAGCGAGATTTTATTGAGATTTTGGATTAAAATCATATTAAACGAGAACAGTTTTTAGGAGAAGTTACATAATGCCTAAGTTATCATTCATAAATTTCACCCAAACTTTTATCAAATTACAAAAAAAATCCTCTTAATTTCAATAATGCATTATTAGGTATATAACATATGTTCATACAGTAGAGTTATAACAAATATATAAAAATGTAAAATCAAGAGAAAGACAAATAAGAAGGAGATGATAATTTTTCTTTTTTTATGGTGCGTCGAAAACAATTTTCAATCCAGGGATGCAATGACAAGAGAATGGGCCGTTATCTAAGAAAGCCCAATATGGGCCATCCAGCAGCAGGTATTAAAATATCTCGATACTGTAGTTGTTCTCCAACCTACGGTCTCTTCTCTTCCCTCCTTATCTTCTTCGTCTTCCCTCAGTTCTCTTCTCCTCTCGTCTTCTTTACAAATGTCTGTAACTGCCGCTTCTTCGTTCAAGTCCCTACAAACGGCGGATTCATGCCTTCTCTTACTCCCTTCTCGCTGCCTTTCCAAATCTTCCGTTTCAATTCCGTCCAAGCTTCTTCACCTCCATCTCTCTCGCTCTCTTTCCTTGTCTACTTCCTATCGCAGACCTAAATCGCATTTCTCTTCCATTATCCCCTCGGTCGCTCAGACTTCTGACTGGGCGCAGCAGGAGGAAGATAACGATGCTACCGCTACCATTACTGATTCCGAACAAGAGGAATCGACGTGGGAGAATCAGCCTTCTGAATGGGATGCTGAGGGAGAGGAGTCTTCTGCTGAAGTTGAAGAAAAAGTAGATGGGGAATTTGGAGAACCAAATGAGGATGCCAAGATTTTTGTTGGGAATTTGCCTTACGATGTTGATAGTGAGAAACTTGCTATGCTATTTGAGCAGGAGGGAACTGTTGAAATTGCTGAGGTAGAATTATTTGCTATGTGCTTCGGTTTTGACTCTTTTGATTGATAATTGGAGGTTTTGATGCCTGTATTTTTGTGCAATTGTTGTTTTTTAGGTTATATACAACAGGGAAACTGATACGAGTCGGGGATTTGGGTTCGTGACTATGAGCTCAGTTGAGGAGGCAGAGAAGGCCGTGGATAGGTTTCACCGTCATGTAAGTTTGCTTCTTTCCTTTTATTGTCATCATCTTTAACAGTAAGAAGTTGAATCTTATGGAAATTGGATGCACTTGTTATCATTTGTGAAGAATGTCAATAGCTTTTCAGGCTTTCTTCCGTTGGGGTACAGATTCAAGAAGTAATGTGAATGGTTTCAAATTGGACAGAAGTATTCATTGTTTAGTTTTGCATAATAAAGAATTTTAAGTCAGTTTATTGATCTACAGTTATGTTGCTTAATTTCATTAAAAGATGTCACATTTTTTAACTTGAAAAATAAAAAGTACGGAGTGAGATTTTCATCATTCTTTTCAGTCTCTTCCAAGTTAATGAGCTTTGCCATATTTTCTGAAATTTTAACTATGGTAGTCAGAGGAAATCAATAGTTGTTTGTATTGTAACATAAGAAGTTATTGCCTTGCACGACAATTTGTCAATACTTGTACGTCTTTGTAAGTTGTTATCTACTTGCATCTGCCTGGAGATGCCACTCATTTATATAAGAAATTGGATGTGTTAAACCTATATGTTGGATTGTGGACTGTTTCTAATGAGTAATGAGTACTAATCATTGCACTCATACTAGCATGGTGCTCATCGTATGCTTAATTGCTTTCGGTTATTTTCATTTCGTAGGCACGGGTAATTTACCTTACTCTTCCACCTTACTAAAAATTGATTCTAATGGGGAAAAGGTTTTGCCTTACGAATCACAAGAGTTTATTACTTTATTTCAATTCTCACATGCTCTGTTGTTCTTTGTCTCCAATATATCTTTTGCTTTTCCTTCACATGGATTGTGTTTTACATTGGTGGCTCGGTGTATATTTGAGCAGGATTTGAATGGAAGGATCTTGACAGTAAACAAGGCTTCTCCTAGAGGATCAAGGCCAGAACGTGCCCCTCGTGCATTTGAACCTGCCTTTAAAATCTACGTGGGTAACCTTTCCTGGGATGTGGATGATGCTCAGTTGGAGCAGGTTTTCAGTGAACATGGTAAGGTGGTGGATGCCCGGGTGGTTTACGACAGGGAGAGTGGCCGATCCCGCGGTTTTGGCTTTGTGACTATGTCCACTGAAGCCGAGCTGAATGATGCAATTAATGCTCTCGATGGACGGGTAAGTGAGAATGTAGTTTTCATCTCCTAACGCTATGTTGGTTACTAACATCCCTAAACGTCCATTTGCATCCTAAGCTTATAAAAATTTCAAATAACCCCTGAACTTGCGAAAAATGCACCGGCCTCAATACCATGTGTCTGCATTTGGTCTGGGAGTGAAAAATGACATATTTGAAAAGTCAATCCAACCGGAAACTTACATATGACATGCATGGGGAAAACTGATGCACTTTTTATAAATTTAGGGTTTTTATTTGAAATTGTTGAAATTTCAAGGGTAGATAGACGTTTAATGACAAGTTCAGGGGTCTCGATGCATTCAGTCAAAAACAAATAATTGAAAATTATGCAATTGATTGTCCTTGCTCTGAAAGAACTTATAATGTCAATAAAATTTTGCTTAATGGCAAGTGTTTGGTCTTGCAGACTCTAGAAGGAAGAGCAATCAGAGTCAATGTTGCCGAGGAAAGACCAAGGCGCAACTTTTGATTCGATGTGATTGAGACGCAGCATCTTTAATAGTTTTCCCTTTTTTCGTTTCTTCTTTTTGAATCATTAATTATTCGTTAGCTAGTTCGTGAAGGATTTTCTTTGGGAAATGTGAAGCTCCTCAGAATATTGCTTCGCATGCTCCTAAAATTTGTTGTTGTTCAATCCACTGATGACTGTTGTAATTTCCTTGAGTATAAAATTTGATGGCGTTGAGAAAAGTGGCTGAGATTTGCAGTTGGTGAAACTTTGGATTTGAAGGAAGAGCGTTTAAAACAAACACAACATCTGAAACATTGATTGCTGAATGAGCTTGCTGTCGGAAAAAAAACTTGAAAGGTATAGCAAAGGAATTGCACCCGCCTGCTGTGGGAGACATAAGTAACCGTGACTTGTAGTTTGGTTATTGCTTCTTGTTTCTATTGTTCATAGACTATAATCATGTTCATGTCGAACTGAACCAGCAAGTTCGAACTTCAAAGCCAGTGCCCGGTTCTATTTGCAACGGTAGGAAAGCGGGTTTCTTAGTAAAATAACGTGGTTCAACTAGGCCAATAATATCGCTAAACACCACCAAAAAAAACAATGTGGTTATGATCCGTTAACATAGGCCAATTATATTACTGAACAGTGAACACCATAAAAGTAAGTAATGCTATGTGAACCTCAATGGTTAGACATGGTTTGGCAAACCATAAATGAATCTCAGTTCTTTGTGAGAGATAATAAGACTGGTGTATTGGCTTAGAAGGCCGATTAAGTTCATTAAGAGCCACTTATTCATTAATGGGCCAGCCCGATCTTGGCCCAGTACTCAAAGGATAGCCAGCAGAGACATCTGTCAACTCATTCGCCTCCATCATGATATATATGCGCATAGCTGTATGATTTGAGATGGTCAATTTTATCCATATCAACAATCTATTCACCTCTTCTTTCACCATTAACTAACTTGAGCATTGGAAAGGTTTCCCAGCAACCCGACCAAGCTCCTCTAATCTCATTTATGTCTGATAAAATCATTTATATCTGATAAGAAGTTTAGTTGTAAACTACCTGAAAAACAATTAACTTAAAAGTTATTTTGGATGATAACAATTGTTCACCTTCACCATCTAATAGAACTTATTTTTTATGAATTAACTTTCCTTGAGTTGTTGTTTCCTGTTACCGATTTTTTTTTTTTATGTTGGTAACTTTTTATCTCTGAAACAGTTAAATATGGTCGTTAAAATTTTTTAATTTGTAATTTGATATTAAAAGCACATAATTTTGATTCCCAAACTATTCTATGCTTCATGTAACAAATGGCATTGGTGCATTCATGTGGGCCGCATAATGTGATTAATAGAGCCAAGAATTATCAAATGTATAATCTTGTAGTAAATGTTTCTACTCGGATGTATTTATGAATTTGTAGTCCAAAATCATACAATTCCACAAACTATGAATATTATGATGTTTAATCTTTGAGAATCATTTATGAATCCCGAAATTAAGCCGTACAATTCAGTGACTTCTCTTACGGAAAGTAAAGAAGATGTACAAAATCATGGTAATCATAATGAATATATAGAAAGATAACAATTAATCCTAGATTTACATGAAAATTTTGTAAAAAGTATTTTGTTTGAATGAGAAATGCATTACTCCCTCCGTCTACTAAATATTATCGTTTTAGAGGGATTTCGTCATTTTTTTTATTGTCATTTTGTATTTCCAATATGTTTTTTTTCCAAGTTTTCCATTCCTACCCTTATTAATTTGTTCAACTTTCAAGATAATTATATCATAATCTCCAATAACAAGAGAAGACTATTGGTCAAATTGTTTTATTGACATATTAATAAAATCTTGAAAATTAAATAGGACATTTATGAAAGGGTAAACTAGCAAATCATCTCATTCGGTTAGTTGTTATCTTAAAAACTGTGAATTAGTTAAAACGACAATATTTAGTAGACGGGGGAGTATTTAATATGTTGTCTTCTTTTGATCCATGCACCGTATACTCCCTCCCTTTTTTAATAATTATCAGTTATTTCCAAATACCAATGTCACATTAATTAAGACAATAAAAATACTTATTTACCCCTATGAATTTTGTAAATTTGAAAGTTAATTGGATACCTTATTCTTTTTTATCATTTTCAATGTGCATTAAATAAGGGTAAAATGGACAAAATGTGCATTGAAAACTAAAAAGACACTTATTTAAAAAAATTTCAAAGACTCCAAAAAGACAATTATTAAAAGAGGGAGATAGTATTTTGTTTCTCATTTAATCATATATAAGGAATTTACAAACTTATTATTCTTAGGTAAACTTAAAAAACATGTCCTTTGATTTCACTCATTTTTGAAACAAGGATTGTGAATTTTTTTTTCAAAAGGGGGTTTGAGGTTTCAAATGATTTTTTTCTTAACCCTGTTAAAAAACTGACATGGCAAGGGTTAGTATTGGAAATTTATAATTTTTTTTTGGAACTTAGTCCACGTCGTCCAATTTCTTCTTCTTCTTGACTGGTTCTAAACTTAAAATTGCAATTACAGCCATCCTTCGCCGCCGGCTCCACCGATTACCGCCATCCTCCTTGTTTGCATCGTTGTCACTGAAGATCTTGCATCCTCCTCCATTCACATCGTCCTCGTTCTTTTCCTTTCATTTTTTTAGTTCCTGAGATTGCACAAAAATCTCCTAATTCCATTGACTCGTTCAAACCCGGTTCCCCTTTGATTTCACCTTCGGTCACCTGAGCCCGAACGACCCACAGAATACGAACCCCACTTTCCTCCTATCCGATCACCATTTCCTTCAATTGAATCGTAGAAAAACTCTAATACTTTCAAAACAAAGGAATACAGCACTACCATTGGGATGCAAATCAAGCCAAGATAAAAGATCGTTCTTCATTATCACGATTTCTTCTTCCAACCACAATCAACAGCTATGCTTCACCGACTCAATTACTTGGACTTTGAAATTTCTTCGAGTTGGCGTCATCATTTGGTAAAGTTCATGACTCCGTCGATTTCCTCCCTAATTTTGTCGCTTCCGCCATATTTGGAACTGTCATTGCCCTTTTCAAACAAGATTATAGTTTTCGCCATATTTGGAACTCTCAATTGCCTTTGAAAATTAGGGATTTTTAGTTTAAAGTGCTTTAATTGCAGCTGGAGCTTTGAGTAGAGCTATGAACACAATGAAAGAAATGGAGATCTGGATTTAGAAAGTTTCATTTAGGATTAAATATGGGTGAATTTACAGATATATTTTGGATGAAGAGATTTAGGTTGAAAACCAGTAAAATAAGGAAGAAGAAGACATACAAATTTTAATTTCTGAAATTAGCTTGTGCTACGTCAAATTTTTAACAACGTTAAAGAAAAAAATCCTTATTTTGAAACCTCAAGTCGTCTTTTGAAAGAAAATAGCGAAATCACATAGCATATTTTTTAAGTTTACCCTTGTTTTTAATAGGCCTTATACATCAAGGCCTCTTGAACTATTTCCTAAACATTTAATAATTTCCTAAACTTTTAAAAATAATCTCCTGAAAGTTCTAAATAAACCCCTTGAAATTGGAAAATGTGAATCAATTTGCTCCCTCGGTGTCACGTGTTAACTTTTGGATGGATAAAAATGACATATTTGAACATTCAAACCAATCGAAATCTGACACATGAAAATTAGAAGGCAAATAAGTAACTTTTTACAAATTCAGGAGGTTAATTGAAACTTTTGAAAGTTTATGGTTAATTTAGGGGTGCTTGTCTTAACTGCAATTGTTTCGCAATATTTTATTCCCTTTAAGAGTTTGAAAATTAAGAGCGTGTTTCTCTAAACTTAAAAGTTAATCAAACTTGCTTAAAAGTAGAATTTTAAATTAAAAGTTAGTTAGTTTAGTATTTCTCTAAACTTTTTTCAACTTAAAAAAGTTATTTTTAAGTAAAAAGTAAGAAGTAGATAATACTTACTTTTTAAAAGTGATTTTTTTTCAAATCTACTTTTTGATCAAATAAATTACAATATTACCCCTATATTATATTAAATACTTTCATAAAACATATACTTTATAGTCTTTTCAAGATTCAACAACTTTAAAGTGATTTAAAATTCAATTTTGAGAAACATTTTTAATGACTTAAAAATCGTTTTACAGAAATACTTAACTAATTATTTTTAAACTCCTTAAAAGTTAAAAAAACACTTTTAAATTATAAATCACAAGTCATAAGTTTGGAGAAACACCCTCTAATATGACTTCGCTACCCTTACTATCTGAATGTTGCTGAAAACCCTATTTTATTATCAAAGAAAAAGTGAAGAATCCGAACGAAAGCAAGACTTGTTTCCATGGCAGGTAAGTTTTATTTTTTATGCTTACGTTTTTCCACTCTTTGAAATTACAACTTTATTTGTTATTGACCATTACTTAGTAATCACAGCATGCACACAAGTCTAGAATTGGCATGCTGGGACCTTTTAATTTTTATTTGCAATTTATGTTTTTCACTCTGAAGTGCTTAATTGTTGTTGTTACTAACTCCTTTCTATCCTTACAACTCGTGGTTTAGCTAAAACTTGTTTCTTAGCCTTATCTATTGACAAAAGAGGGGGAATTTACCTCTGTATATATTTTTTTTATTGAATCCACTTCGGTATATTTGATTTGCTTGAGGTGTGATATATCTATCCAATTAAATTTTTTCCCACTTTTGAGGCCCTTCTAGATGAAATTGTTGATTGATGTTTTTGATTTGTAGACACGGAAGTGGATTGATAGGATTATTTGTAAATGTTTTTTATGATATGGGTGTAAATAATAAGTTTAAATAATAGAAATAATGTTTTCAGAAATTTTATAATATATCTTAAAAACAAAAAATATTGAGTAATAGTTGATTTATAAAAAATTCGTAAATGGATACATGTATGCAAGAGGGTCAAATTCTTTTTCTTTTATAAATAAATTGATGTTGGGAACAAAATATGATATACTGCATACTTCATTTAGGATAGTATAAGTGAAAAATCAGTGAGAAACAATCACATCCGAGCTAGGAATGTGTTGCGGGGAAATTATTTGACATTAAGAGAAATAGGGGTAGACTCGGTGGTGGACATTACTAGGTTTTTAAACTGAATAAAGTTATATATAAAGTGGAAAACAATTTAGGAAACTAGTTTGATAGGATACCTAAATTCTAATTTTGGATACCTACTTATTATAATTTTGTTCTTAACATTTTCATTAAATTTCACCCACTGAGTGTCAATGCGAGCCAACCAAAAAATAATTGTCGAAACATGAGCCAACAAAAAAAAGCTAGTGTTTACACTAGCGTAAGTGGATTGATAAAGAATTTAATGATTTTCTCGATATTAGTATCCATGGTACTTCTATCAATAAAAGATGTGGAGGGTCACGGGGTTCTAAAAGATGGTCATGGGTAAAAACTGAGATGAATAATCGAGATCATAAACTTACTCATGGACAAATGAAATCTAAATGGGATTTGATATAAGATCAATGGAAATTATGAAACTATTTAAAGGGAAAAGAGACTGAATTAGGATATGATCTTATTAAAGGCACAATCGATGCTTCTGATGAGTGATGGAATGCAAAGATACAAGTAAGTTGAATATGACTAATAATTAAACTTTTTTACTAAATAGGTAACTACTAACTAATTGCAAAATTAAGGATTACTATTATTGATCTTCTTATAACTTGTAATGTTTAGAAAATTCAGATTATGCCTCTTTACGTTAAAAAGGGAACGGACCAACTTTATGACAAATATTGTTTATTGTTTATGGACAACGTGGCCACCGGGGATTATACGGGATTTTACCAAATAACACTGAAGAAGAACATGTTTATGAAAATGTGATTGATTTTGTAAACAAGAATGATTTAGAAGAAGATTTTGAAGAAAGTTTAGATAAGGTGCTTAGACAAGAACATATTTTACCAGATTCTACCACTCAGATTGGTGAAGAAAAAAGAACAAGGTCAATAAAAGATGGAAAAAATAAAAAGAAATCTAGTACAACACAAGTTACTGACATAATGAGAGAATTGAAGGATATTATTAACATAGCCGGTGAAAATAAAAACGGTTGCACTACGTGAAATGTTAGGAGATCGACCTGGTTGTTTTATTGACGAGGTTATCAAAGAAGTATTATCTATATATACCATAAATAGTTTGGGGTTCTGATATTCTTTCTTCTGCATGCATTTGCTTCTTGACAAGTCGAAGAGAGAAATGTACAATACACCTGGGGATGCTGATGAGAAGTTTAACTGGATTCAATTTTATTTTGAACCATATAAAAATGGAGTATTCAAACCTAGTGTATATAAAACTGGTTTTTTGTTACTTAAGTTAGATTTTATCTTATGTAGGAGTACTTTTACAATTATAACATTTTGATAAATTTGAATTTATGTTATCTTTGATATCATTTTATATTCACACAATCAAGTGTTTTAAGAAATTAATTTAATTTTGGTTTAGTAAATAGAAATGTTGTGCATATAATACTAATTGACCTTCTCTTCGTAATTATGTACTTGGTTTATTTTCTTGATACTTGCTAATAATTAAGTGCAACTTTTCTTCTCTGTACCCATAAAAAGTAGTTTAATCGGTTGTTGTTTTGGTGGATATGTAATTGAATTACTTAGTGATTAATTTGTACTTTATGTATACTTTATTTAGTTTGATGATGTTATTTCATAAATATAATAAAGTTATTTATGGAAATACTTTTATTTTTTTTGTAAATGTGAATATTGTTCGTAAAGTCATTATCGACGACAATGATGATCAGATTTGGAGAATAATAATATGCAATGTCGAAATTTTATCTCAACATTATTTAAGATATATAAAGAACGAATCATGCATGGATTCATTTTTAACAGAAATTGTATGGTTACTAGAAATAATGAGAGGTAATGAACAAAGATGTATTAATATGTTCAGAATGGACAAAACAATATTAACAAATTTATGCCATGATCTTGAAGAAAATCACATACTAGTTTCGTCAAGCAGGATAACAATTTTAGAAAAAGTATGTATATTTTTATATGTTGTAGCTCATGGAGCTTCAAATCGTGCAGTTCAAAAACGTTTTCAACACTCAGGTGAAACAATTAGTAGAATTTTTCATGAAATGTTAAATGTAATGATGATATTCTCTATCGACTCAATACAGCCTGAGGATCCAACATTTTCTTCAATACCTACAAAAGTACTTGAGAATGAAAGATACATGCCACATTTTAAGGTAATGCAGACAACTATATATTTTTTGTATATAACTTAATATCCTTATATTTTTAGTATTATAATTTAATACTTGATGAGATTTTAATAGGGTTGTATTAGAGCAATTGATGGGACTCATGTGGTAGCTTGTGTAAAAGAAGCAGAATTGGTTAAATTTATTGGTCGGAAAGGAATGCCTACACAAAATATTATGGTTGCATGTAGTTTTGAATCGTTAATCACATTTGTAACGGCTAGTTGGGAAGGAACTGCACATGATGCATGACTTTTTCAATGTGCTATCAATAAAAAAGAAGTAAATTTTCCTAAACCACCTCCAGGCAATCACATATTTTCTTTTATCTTTTTTCCATATCAGTGTAATATTTATATCATAGTATATTTATGATTTCTAATGTTATATGTAGGAAAATATTATTTAGCAGATGTTGGATATTTACAAATTAAAGGATATCTTGCACCATATCATCTACCCGACTTTGAACGAGGTGATATACTAAGAGGGCGTAAAGAGTGTTTTAATCGTTGGCATTCATCTTTTAAGTCTTGCATTGAAAGAACTTTTGAAGTTTGGAAAGGTAGTTGGAAAATTCCACGATGTATGCTTTCATATTCATTTCATAAACAAAGAGATATAGTTATTGCATCAATAACCGTTCACAATTACATTTCACGACCCACTTCGAAATCCAAATGATTTCGATGAATATGAAAATAAAGAATTAACGAAACAACTCAGATGAATGCGTTGAGAGACAACGTTTCTTATAATTTATGGAGAGGAAGAAAATTTTTTTGAGGTGACAAAGAATTATTTATGTTTACATAATAGTTGTTAGCTTGAATTATTATTATTAATTCTTTTTTAAATTTGATTAATTAATTTGAATCATGTAAATATATGCCATTTTTTCATCATATCAATAGCAACACATAATTATTTTACCAAACATTAAATAATGAATATATAATACTGAACTGCAAACACCAATAACAAATCGTTAACAACAACAAACTGTTAACTGCAACTGCTAACAGCGCTAAACAAACCCTAAATGTTCAAAGAAAAGTTCAAAGAAACCTTGATGTATTCAAATCTTCTTAATATTTCAAAGAACTAAATATTTTGTTCTCGTAAAGGTACTATCATCACATATTGTTAGTGATAAACCATTTTTTTCTAGAATTGCTCCCTATATTTCCAATCGAACTGTGATGAATTATTAATCCAACTAAAGACAAAATTAAATTTGTAATAAGTCAACGAAAAAAAGCCGCAACCAGAAACATTTTTATAGTAAAACGAAAACTATAAAACCCTATATAATATTACTTAAAAATGACTTCATCGCCAAATAATATCATAGTTGGCTATATTAGCACCCACGATTTAAATCGTTTAGTTTCGGTAGAAAAAATTGATTGATTTTCATTCGCTCCTTTCTTCTCCCCATTCCCTCCCGTCGACTCTCTGTTCAATTTCCATCTCCAAAATTAGGTGATCTTTTATTTTGTTTGCATTTTTCCTCGTCAATTTTGAAATTCTGCTCATCTTTTGGATTTTTCAGCAACCGAATTCTGAATCTTTGCTGTTTCTGTGAGCCATTTACTGAATTTAACTCATCTTCGTTACCAAATTGGGGTTGCAAAGCACCACCCTCACCTTGTATTCTCTTGGCGGAGGGCTGCCAGGAACAACCCCTTTAGGGGTGGATTTCGACTTTCGGGGTGCGATCCCCTCCCTCCGCCTCTAGCTACATCTTTTCACTTTCTTTTTTTTTTTGTCGAATTTGAAAATTCTCTTTTGTGGAAACAAAATTAAATATTTTGGCCTTGAAATTTCAGAATTCAAGTTCTTCGCCTGTGTCAACTTTAGGGCTAAAAGCTTGACACCCCAGTTACTAACTTTTTTTGTTGTGTTTAACTCAAGGTCTTAGCTCATTCACAGTTATACTAGTGTGAACTTTAGGGCGACAAGCTTGACTCTTCAATATCTAACTTCTCAGATTTTGTTTAACTTCGATGCTTCTTGAAATCAAAAGGTTCATTGTATTAGCCTTTTGTGTTTCATCAGTCTTATTTTTCATTATCTACAGTGCAGGGCCACACTGATAACATGAGTTCTTATGAGTCTAGCGGTGCCTCCCAGGATGGCCGGGATGAAGGTCAGTTGATTGCTTAAAATGATAGTATATATTAATGTCTAAGCAATTTGATCTACATTGTGAAGAACCTTCCTTTTACTATCTTATTTTGATATGGTGGCAGAATGCCAATATAAATATCTTTAAAAATGAAATTCTAATAAAAAGCCCAGAGCTTGTGCATTTAACAGAATTATGCTTTGAAGAAATATGTTAATTGCTTGAACTTAGGATATTTCTTCTTTGTTTAAGTAAAACATGGTAGTTACTTTTGTTTGCTCTCATTTTTCTTATTAATCAAGTTGAACATGATGAGTACATTAGATATAGTGTCCTTTCCTTTTCCTTAGTATATATACCTGGTGTCACTAGTCAGTTGCCTTTTAGTCTCTGTATCAGCAACAAGTCTTGACTATGGACTATATGGAAAACTATGACCATACAAGTTCTTACTCTTTGAATGTCAGTCTCTCAAATTTATTTCCCAGATTAAACACACATTAAGAAAATAATTAACGAGTAAAAAGGTGAAAAATATTTGTTTAGACATTAGACTTGTGTTAAATCATATCCAAAAGTTAAATTGTTGATGCCCCATTATTCTACCATCTAAAAGTATTCCAGTATTAAGAATGAAAACATGCTAGCTTGTACGAAATCGGGTTAGACAAAATATTGCCATTTATACAATTCTTGATGTCCCTGTATTCCTCCGTCTGGAATTCTAGTAGTTAGATCGAAAGCATGTTAACTTAGTTGTACCCCTCCTGCTTTTCCTGCACGTTCCATTCTAATGTTGTCTGTTATTAAATTTGGCAGATGATGATGAAGATTATGAAGAAGCGGATAAGGGTAATAGGCTATTGGGATTTATGTTTGGAAATGTTGACGACTCTGGTGATCTTGATGCTGATTACCTTGATGAGGTAATGTTCTTCACCTCATTTGCATTTTTTTTGGTATGCTCTCTTCTGTTTGATTAAAGAAAAATGAATAATCTAATTATGTGCATGGATAAATAATGTATACGCAAATGATGAGAAATCCCTTGCTGCAAATAAGATTAGTATATGGGGTGTTATGCGAGTTAAAGATTATTGGGGGCTGTAGAATAGTAGATGGTAAAAGGAGAAAGAGCTTTTTGGACAGGTCATTTATGTTCTACAATAACTTGAACAAGTATGTATCAAGGACAACTCTCATTGATAGTTGTGTATTGGTATTGGCATATTGCTAAGTTAAGCATGAATATCCTCACTTGATGTTGCATTATTGGGTTGCTATGTGGTGATTGGTACTATGTTATTGAACAAATAGAATTCATCATTTGCTTAGAACTTAAGAA
The DNA here is from genome assembly GCA_949673415.1 of Euphorbia schlechtendalii. Classification (NCBI taxonomy): domain Eukaryota; kingdom Viridiplantae; phylum Streptophyta; class Magnoliopsida; order Malpighiales; family Euphorbiaceae; genus Euphorbia; species Euphorbia schlechtendalii. The sequence goes on from CATIWQ010152295.1 coordinate 34,282, forward strand.
ATTCAATTAAATTACCTCTTCTCATATGTTCTGGTTTTGAGTTTCACATGAAGTAGTTGTGGTATTATTGTCGGAAGTTTAGTTGAATCATGCTATTACTTAGTTTCTATGCCTCAGTGAATGGAAATTAGGAAAATGTAGAAAACCTGGAAGAGTCTCTTAATTGTGTGCTTGGAATTGTTAAGAATGTTACACACTTCAATGAATCCAGTTGAAAGAAGCATATAAATAATTTTTGTTTTCCGCTAAAGCTTTAATTCTTGTTAAAAGTTGTTATTAGCTTCTTGTGGTAATGCATTTTATGCTGTTATCATATATTATTTTATTGCTATCTTTGTACAGGAGTGCTGTTTCCTTTTCTTGGCTTTTATGGTTTTTTTTGACTTTGACATGAATTATTTGTTTTCTTAGGGAAGGAGTTCTAGTTTTTCTAAACATTGGCCTCCTTACTGTGCATCTGTCCATATATAAGTCTTTTTTTGATATTTTTGTTTTGCTGGGCGATATGATATCTGTTTTGCTATTTGATTAATTGTAACACACATTTGCAATATTTCAGGACGCAAAGGAGCATCTTGCTGCCCTAGCTGACAAGTTGGGTACTTCTTTGACAGATATAGATGTATGTTAATCAGATTAATATGCATTAGCTTTCTGATTCTAATTGCTATTTCTGGAGATGTCTTTCTTTTTAAATAGTTCGTAGTTCTGCTGAATTAGTTTATAAGTTTTCCCTTGATGTCCGGGCAATAATTGTATTGTTTTCTTTCAGCTGTCGATGAAATCCCTACAGACAGCAGTTGATGCTGCAGAACAAGGTGATGTTGTCTGCCAGGAAAAACTATCTCATGCAGTTTTTGATGTTCTGTTAGTATCTTGGTTTCTTAACTGATTAATTTTGTCTAAGTTGTTTTTATGTATTTCATCCTTTTATTAAGGTTATATAGTTATTGCTCTGAACGAAAAGTCTCTATCCAACTGGTTAGTAGTTCGATATATCTTAGATTTGATGTTGCGGTAGTTGAAAATTTTTTCTAGTTTCTGATGTGAACTTTGATCTGCATGTATTCTGTTAAGATGCACTGAGATACTAACAGAACTTTAAGGAATGTGTGTTGGTGTACGTAAACCTATAATGGCAACTGCTATCAGATTCTCTTCTGCATCATAAATCCATTCCAAAATATGATTTAGGAAGTAATGATATGAGAAAGTGTCAATAGATGTACTAGAAGGGTTTTTGTTTGTGTGTGGGAAGTGAGAGCTATGTTTATTACGATTATTTCTTTTAGGAAAGTTATTTTGAAGAATCAGAGCATTGGTGTAAAGTTCTTTACTCTAAATTTAGCTACGGTAATGCTGAAGTTTTATGCCTTTCTTTGCTTCCTTCATCATTTTTGTGCATAGACTACCGTTCTAGTTGGGTATATTCTCGACATGTTTTGTTAGGAAGTATATATTTATGTTAGAATTGTTTACCTTTGAAAACTGGTAAACTTCAGATCTTCCTTTTATTATGATTTTTATCACTCCTGATGTGGCTATTTTTCTGTTTACTATTTTCTGGGGAGGAGGAGCGAAATTAACTTCGAGAAACCTGTTGGGAAGTTTTTTTGTAGCATGAATTGGAATTGACTTAATAGTTTTGCAGTTTCTTTAATCTTTTGCCACTTATTCTGATTGTGTATTTAATGTGGATTTCTGCTGCTAGATTATGGCGCAAAGAATGAAGATGCAGTTGATTATGAAGATTTTGATGAACCATATGAAGGACCGGAAGTTCAACCTGCAGGTGAGGAGGATTATTTGTTACCGAAAAAGGAATATTTTTCTTCTCAAGTTTCTCTTGTAACATCGGCGCCTACAACTTCTGTGTTCGATGATGAGAACTATGATGAAGAAGAGGAAGAAAAAGTTGAAGATGGAGATGAAGATAAAAAACTTGATGTTCAAGGTACTTGTTTTTATCAGGTTTATTATTTGCCATTTATTATCCTTATACTATTTTTCATCTTGAATACTTTGTTCTAATATTTTAGAACATTCAGTTGAACCATTTCATTACATGGTTGAATCATTGTAAATTGTACCTTTATGATCTTGAACTTCAATAACTTTGGGCTTTATATACATTTATATAGTGTGAGTTATATGTAGCCTTTAGTGTTATATCTCATGCAGCTTAGCGTAATATTCTCAGGTCAGCAGGATGTTGCTGTAGTTACAGGAGAGGAATCACCTCCACACGATGGCACACCACTTGACACCCTGGAAATTCAAAGTATGGATTCTGACTTTGAAGGTTCTGAGGAGGTTAGTTTGCAACTTTCTTGTATTTAAGCTATAACTGCTTGATCACTTTAATACGTGATTTTATTGGATTTTGAATAGTTGTACCTTATTAACTAAGGTTGTTCGTTCAAAAACTATAGATATTCTTTCAATAGAAGATATACAATCGGCTAGTGCCATTTTATAAAGGTGCTCATAAGTCTCAATTCCCTTTGCAGAACGTAAATTGTATTTTGTTTTCCTATTATTCAAATATTGCACTCTCTTAAATAATTAAATAAATATAAGTCTCTGATCTTTTTTGTTCATATCTGCTTATTATTTAAGCTCCTTTGAGGAGATTGTTTCTCAGTCTAATCATTCAATGCTACAATATATTGAATTCTTTAGTATTATTGATATTGGAACCAAACTTTAGAACTTCAAAACAGTTCACTGGAAATGAATAAGGTAGAAATGATAATTATAAATATAAAATAGAAGTAGAGGTTTTAGTTATTTGAAGCCAAGTCTTGTTCTTGGTCTTCTGAATTATTTAGGTACATTCACTGTACAGTAAACCAACAAATGGCAGTTATGCTGGCACCCAACCAAACATTTTTGAAAGTGAAGTAAAAATGGTGTAAATACTACTAAAATAGATCTGGCAACCTTCGATCTTCATTTATATCTAGCTGTAAACTAGGTTAGAAGATACTAGATGTACTTACTACTTAATGAGTCTGTACTTTGTTCTTGTGACCCGGTTTCCGCCACTTTCTTTTGTGAGTTATTGGTATTTGGTGAAGAAATGTCGAACTGCGATATGAATTATAGTCCATGGAAGCATTTGGAGTGAACTTAATGCACTGCAAAAATTTCTCAGCATTTAACTATTCAGTACAATTTGATTTTGTGTTGTGTTTGAATAGGAGGAAGCAGGTTCTCCATTGGAGCCTCCAGATGGTAAAGGTTCCACGCCTTTGCCTGTGTTGTGTATAGAAGACGGTATGGTGATCTTACGGTTCTCTGAAATATTTGGTAATCACGAGTCCTTGAAGAAATTGGAAAGAAGAGACCATAGATATTCGATTTTTAGAGGTATATCTTGCCTTTTGTCTTCTTTTATACTTACTGTTTCTAAAATGTGAATATTGGCAAGCTTTATATAGAAAAGCCACATGATTTGAAGGAGTAAATTTTAGGTGATATTGTTGTTGGAAAAGGAGACTGATATGATTTCTGTTAACCATTTATATGATTGTGTATAGCGAGCATCTACTCTAATTTCAAATTTTTTTTTTTGTTTTCAGAAAAGTATAAATCTATGGATGTTTCTGATATTGTTGAAGAAGATGAAGAAACATTTCTAAAGGGATCTAGCCAGTTTTTTCAGTTGCAGTCTCATGTTAGTCAGTACGACTTCTCAGTCTTCGATGACGAAAATCCAGAATCTGGGAAGTTTGGTGTTATGCAAGGATCTGTTCAAAACGAGGCACGCCGAAACTCTTGCATTAGTTCGGAGCCAATGAACAAAGACTTATCTATAAATCTTGCCACAGAATGGCAGTCTCCTTTATGTTCCAAGTTCAACCCTCTTGATCAGCAAGATTGGGAAGATAGAATTCTGTGGGACAATTCTCCTGCTGTTAGTGGCAATTCAGTTGAAAGTTTTGAGTTATCTGAACCTGACTTTGGTGATTCATTTATTAAAGAGACAGAACAAGGGAGCCAACAAAAAAAATCCCATTCAGAACTTCCTCAGCTATTGGAAGAGAGAGACCAGAATTGTATCCTGCATAGCTCTCCTGTTTGTGTGGAGTCATTTGCCTCTGCAGATACTTCAGACGTTCCATTACTGGAAAGCAGATGCCATCCTCAACTTTTGAGGTTAGGATATCAGATAGAAGCAGTAAAGAATCACTGTGTTGATGGTGAAAAGGATAGTAATTACACAGGTGCTTCACAAAGTGATGCTTTCAAGCGTTTCAGCAAGCTAACTCTGCAAAACAGAGACATGATGGAAGGATCTTGGTTAAATGATGTAATATGGGAAACTGATAAAGTTAATGTCAAACCTAAGCTAATTCTTGATCTTCAAGACGAGCAGATGCTTTTTGAAGTTTCGGATGACCATGATAGCAAAAGTCTTCAACTTCATGCAGGTGCAATGATTATAACCCGATCTTTGAATCCCAGGGTTTCATCTGAGCTATCTGCTCATGGATACGAGTCTGGTTGGCAATTTAATATTGCCAATGACAAGTTCTACATGAACAGGAAAATATCTCAGCAGTTGCAATCAAATCCTAGCAAAAGAAGTGCTTATGGGGTCAAAGTTCATCATTCAGCACCTGCAATAAAGCTGCAGACAATGAAGTTGAAGCTGAGCAAGTACGAATCAGTACTTCATTTTTATCACCTCAGCCTTAGATTCGCAATATTCTTTCTTTATGACAATTTTTTTTCTTGTGAAACATCATAAAATGATATGCATAATTCTGTCCCCTTTGAACATTATTGCTCATTTAGTATGTTGATTTTGCTAGAATTGTATTTTTTTTGTTTTGTTTCTTCGTAAAACTGTTTTGTTGAAAAAGTCTAACTTCTGAAAGCAAAAAACCATTTTCTTCATCTACTTCATGTGAAATTTCCTATTAGATTTTCTGATGGAACTGTATGTTATGTGGAAGTATACACGCTTGATGTTCATTCATGCAGTTCGAACCACGTCAAAGTTCTGTCAATTTGATGAATACTTGCCTCCTAGAGGTCTCAAGTCAACCATTGAGACACTAACACCTGTGATAGCTCCCCTTAGGATGTGGTTTTTGCGGTTAACAAAAATAAGTAATGACTTTTATGCTACACTTTTAGTGTTATGTTCTAAATTGTCAATAATGCAATTTTTCTATTTGAAATGAATGATAGTTTTCAATTCCTATGGAACAATCAGGATTTGGTCTTCGCACTCTTCCCTTGAAGTTGGTTCTGTTATGCGCAATTTTTTATTTGATGCATCATGAAGAAATTTTACTGTTACTGATATGATGTATGTTCACAATTGTGCTCTCTATTCTTATTTTTCTGTATTTTGATTGCAGTCGAGATTTGGCTTATTTTCATAGACCAAAGGCTTTATGGTATCCCCATGACAATGAAGTGGCTGTAAAAGAACAAAAAAAGCTGCCCACGCTGGGTTCTATGAAAGTTATATTGAAGAGTTTGGGAGGGAAAGGAAGTAAACTACATGTTGATGCTGAGGAAACAATCTCTTCTGTCAAAGCAAAGGCTTCGAAAAAGCTAGGTTGTAATCTTTTTTTGAATATGTATTCCAATTCTAGATCTTTAATCACGGACTTTGTTTTGCTCCTGAAATGCTTAGTTTCTGATGGAAGTTTTTGTTAAATTTCTAACTAGTACCACTTTATTGATTTTACATTTGATTTTAGTTTTAGTAGATATTTTTCTTTTGATTTCTTTGAGAGGGGAGAATATGTAATTTTCTAATTTTTGTTCCATTATTTACTCACTTTTTGTAGTCTTTTCACCATGTTTTTATTTCCTGAAGTTCCTATTCTGTTTCTTATTTTCCTAGTCTGATTTCTGTTTCCTCTCATTGGTGTTCATTTTATTCCTATCCTTTGTTATTGTTTCCCACATCGTATGCATTTTTGGGATTGAAGTTCCAGTTATCTTAATGCTACATCTAAAATAGTGGATGAGGTCTGATGGGAAATCATAATATCAATTTTCTTACTGTAGATTTGAAGCCTGTGGAGATGGTGAAGATATTTTATCTGGGAAAAGAGCTAGATGATAATCAATCTCTTGCTTCTCAAAATGTTCTACCAAATTCCTTGCTCCATCTTGTTCGGACAAAAATCCATTTGTTGCCAAAGGCACAAAAGATTCCGGGTGTGAACAAGTCGCTGCGTCCTCCTGGTGCATTTAAGAAGAAATCAGACCTTTCTGTGAAAGATGGTCATATCTTTCTGATGGAGTAAGTTGCCTTAATTTATTGTCCCTATTTTAGTTTCCAAAGAGAGAATGACTTCTTACTATCCTTTTTTTGTTGCATTTTCCTACTGAATCCTAATTGATTGTCATCATTTAAACCTTTCACGCTTACTGATACATTATTCATTAGCTTTGAATCCAATGGAGCTGTGCTTTATATTGACTAGTTGGAAGAAAAATCAATTTTTGAAAAACTATGGATATAGGAAAAATCAGGGTATACCATCAAGGACAGGGTAGTTAAAAATAGATGGTTATTTGGCTTTAATGTTTTCGAACTAATCGACCTTAGTTGCTAAGGACTGAGCTTTACGGTTCTAGATAAGAATAAAATGGTAATTATACTACTCCGGGAGGTATTGCTATAGTCGCTTCTTGCATCTTAAGATGAAATTGGGGCTGTTTTTCTACCATGTGGCAGCTGTTTTTACCCACTTGTTGTATTCCTTATGTTTTCTTGTTTTGCATTTTTCTTTGGTTACCAGCTTTTCTTTTATGGTTGTATTTTCTATCAACTACTATCTTCTGTTTTGCTATTGGTCTCTGCCGCAGTTTTGTTCTTATTACCTCGACTTCATTTATAATTTATTATTAAAAAGGCAGGTAGAGGAATCTTTTGGCTCAAAATTGAACGTTTTTCTTGCTTATTTTGCTTGGATCTTCCAGATTTCTCGATATCATCTTTCTGTTCTCTATATCTATCCTATCTTAGTAGAGAACACGAGGATGGCCACAACTTCTATTAGTTTTTTTTGGTAATACAAGGAAGGTAAAAAAAAAAAAAAAAAAAAAGCAAACTAACAAGTTTGGACAGGTGTCCAACTAGCATCACCAAAGGCACGATACGATGCCCATCACTGATTCGGTGAATAGAAACACCCATGCAGTCCATATCTAGCATTCGATGAATACCAATTGGCGCTTCAACCGTTCAGGTGATGCCCATAGCCGAATGTAAGGCTAAGCGTGTGTTGTTAAAAGCGCTAGGCGCCCTCGAGGCGCTACACATCTGAATTACCTGAGGCGCGAGGCTCCACATAGGCGCTCGCCTCATTGAAGTGAGGCGCTACTTGGTTAAGAAAATAAATATTTATATAAATAACAGCAAAGTATACTTTAAATTTTAAAAATTCAGAATTAGACAACACAGATACCAAGTTAAACACAAAACAGAATAAAAGTTCTCAAATTAAAATTAAGCAAATAATTCAAAAGCTAACACTACTTATTTTCATCTTTAACTAAGATAATCATCTCCTTCACCAATAGAACTATGGTCTTCTTCCTCTTCACCTTTTTAGCCAACCCCTCCTCCCTCTTCTCAATCAGTAGATTTATCAGAAGCGTAATAGATATATTTACCTCTTATTATGGAAGTGTTGAAATGTTGAAGTTGTACTTTGATGTAAGTTCACTGATTGCAGAAGTGTACAGAAAAAATGAATTTTTTTCTGAACTGAATTTGGATTTTGAACTTAGCAGTAGAGATTTATGTTGTAAGGAACTTTCTTTTTTCAGTTGATTCTTAAATAGATAAACAAGATTTAAAACTAATAAACTTTCAAATTCTAATTAGGATGCTCAATTATAAAAAAAACCTACTTTCTCTACTTTCCATGTATACTTTATTATTTTAAATATAATCTAATAAAAAGTTCATATCCTATTCTAAATTAATTCTAGAAATTAACATTAGTAATTAATTCCCATGTTCAGCCTTTTTTCTATTAAGACCTTAATAAAAGCACTTTTCCTTTTTTCAATTAATTATTACCTGATTTAATTCAAATTTACTCGCCTCTTCGATGAGGCGCTGAGTCGAGTGCCTCAATACGAAACCTGAGGCACTCACTTAGGCGTCGCCTCCTGATGTCGGGCGCCTCTAGGCCAGAGAGGCGGTTTACCTCCAACTCGCCTTGCCTGGGTGCTTAGTTGAGCGCCTCAGCGCCTTTTAACAACACTGTGTGTGCCAACAAGTTGGCTCAAGAATTACCTTCTCTTAGGCAATGAACAATCTGCACATTTTTTGAAATTGCTCCTAAGACTAGTAATAGACTTCAAAAGATTAAAAAAAGGATGTTCCAGAGCAATGTTCTCAGGGTGGTTTAGAAGGGATACTACCAGTTATCATTTTCATATATGAAAGCTTCATGTTCTACATTGCTACAGCTAATTTCTTGCTCGCTAATTGTAATTTCAATGACTGTTTACTCCTTTTCCAGACTAATTTTTTTATTGATTAATTCTTTTCCTTTGTTTTTACAGATTTTATTTACTTTGTGCTACAAATAATTTTATATCTATATCCATATTTTTCCCATTTCATGGAAGAAAAATATTTGTCTCACGTCTTTTCATTTGATAGTTTGAAAGCAAGCCAGACGCAATATAACTAAACATGCATTTGTGCAGACTGTCTCCATCCATGTGCACCATGGTTTATGGTGCTATACAAGCTTTGCTTTAGATTTTTGTCACATCTTGATTGTGCTAATCAAATCTGTTTTGGATACTAATATGTTAAATTCTTTTTCGAATTCTTTGAAAAAATATGATAATAGCCTGATGTTTTTTTTATGTAGGTATTGTGAGGAACGACCTTTATTAATGAGCAATATTGGCATGGGTGCAAATTTATGCACTTACTATCAGAAATCAACCACTGCTGATCAAACTGCCATCTCATTACGCAATGGAAAAAACATCTTGGGGAATGCTGTAGTGCTGGAGCCTACTGATAAATCCCCTTTTCTTGGTGATATAAAGCCTGGTTGCTACCAATCATCTCTTGAAACAAACATGTTCAAAGCACCCATATTTTCCCACAAAGTAGCGACCACTGATTATTTATTGGTTCGCTCTGCAAAGGGAAAGCTTTCAGTCAGACGGATTGACCGAATTGCTGTTGTTGGACAACAGGTTGGTTTGTTTAATATTTTCTTTAAATGCAACTCTAGATGGATAACCTCATTTAGACGCACTATCTGTTATCAACTAGGTCTATTTGTTTTTAGTATTTTATTATAGTCAACTGTATGGGTCAATTGGAAACAGCCTCTCTGTTATTACAGGGGCAATGCTTCGTACACCCGACCCCCCTTATCCCGCTCGTGCGGAAGCCTTGATAGGCTATTGGGGTTATATTGTTGTTGTATGCTTGTTGCTGGTTATATTGCATACTGATTTATGCTCATGCTACGGGTTTAGAAGCCTCAGAAACATCCTTCGAATTTTCATCTTCTGGTCCTTGGTTCTCCTATAATTAATAGATTCTGAGTTGTTAAGACTTCGCCTGATGTGATTTACAATGCTTATAAATGGCTATGTGCTTCCTAGTCTAGAGTGTATTCATTGACAACGTTATCCACTTTTAAATGTCACTAGATGAAGTCCCTCTTTTTGAAACATGTATTCATAATTTTAATCATAGGCTAAAGGGAAACTCGATAATAGCTTTACCTTTATTTGTAGTTCAAAAATCATGGGCACCATGAACTCTTTCTCTCATAGATTAATCTAAAATGAAATACATGACCTTTCATGCCTTGGAGCTCTTAGAAATCTACATCTGTCAGCATTAATTTCAGTTACTATCTGATGATACTTGTTAAAAGCTTCAACGAAGCATTCTCTCTTGCATACTATTTAACTAGGATCGTTTATATTTCATGTATCATACTACCATACACTAATATTGCATCTTTCTATTCTTGGAAGTTCGATAGAACTTTACAATGGAAGAGGCCATTCCTAACCCTTGTATTTTACAACGTGAAGTTGGTTTGATCCATAATTTTTTTACAGGAACCCCTTATGGAGGTATTTTCTCCATCATCTAAGAATCTTCAGGCATATATCACAAACAGGTTACTGGTTTACGTTTATCGTGAGTTTCGAGCTGCTGAAAAGCGTGGTGCAATTCCTTGGATCCGTGCAAATGAGTTGTCAACTCAGTTCCCAAACCTTTCTGAAGCTATTTTGCGGAAGAAGCTGAAGGAATGTGCTATATTGCGGGTATAGTTCAGCTACTAAATACAGAAAGTGATCTTTGAATATTTTCTTAATGATTGCTTTACGGTTTGTTCTACAAATATTTGATCTGTGGGAAACATACAGAAAGATGCACATGGACATATCTTTTGGTCAAAGAAGCGTGATTTCATCATTCCTTCTGAAGAGGAATTGAAAAAGTTGGTTTTGCCGGAGAATGTAAGTTCAGTTAATTGCAGTTTTTCTTCCTATACTGCCCCAAAATTTCCTCTCGTTTCTCCTTCATGAATAAATAACAAGTTTGTATCATAGGCAATCAGAAATTTATTGCATTGCAACCGACTTTTTCTCTTGAAGTAATTTACAAGTTAATTTCTAGTTCTCTCTGTATGCATATTTAGATATTCTTTCATCTATATTTGTGATTTGTGAGAAAAATTTCAAGTTTTCTGCCTTGGCTTACATTTCTGTTGTTTGAGGAAGGTGTTCCTAGAATGGTTGCTATTGCAATACAGTACATATATCAAAGTTGAATAGAATATGGTTGCTACTCCAATTTCACCAATTTTATCTGTTAATGAACTCAACTTAAAAAAAATCTGATTTTTAAAATTAAAATTGGAAAACCAAATATTTAGGAAGATTATGAAATTGGAACACAAATACAATTAAAATAATTATTGATATTCAACACCCTGTTAAATTAGAATTCTAATCAAAGGGAAGAATAAGAAAAAGATGATGGTTGCCTTGATGATTGTTGGATATCCAACAAATGTGGGATATCGGTTTTATTAGGATTATATTTGCATTAGATTCCAGTTTAAGTACTTTGTCAGTTTGTTGGTTGATGTGATTGGTTAATATTAAAATTGCATTTGTAGACTAAAATCTAATTATATCTTAAGTAGAAAATAATCTTTTTTTGTAAATTTCTGAACTTAAACCGAATTATACAATTCGAGTGATTCACAATTCAAAAAATTTGGTTTTAGAATCTTGATTTGATAACTATTTAGTACCATGATTGGAAGTTGGAGCTGTATGCTCTACATCTTTAGCCAGTCATATTTGTGGATCATGCATATGATGATTTTGTATTTTAGTATAATGCTGTCTTTGATATCTTGAATTTTTGACAATGCTAAGTAGCAGGCGTGTTGTCAAATAGTTAAGATGTGAATATATGCACCTTCTTTTCTCTTCTAAAATCATAAATCTGAGCTTTAAAATGATCCGCTTTCAAATTGAAAAACGGAATGGATGTCTCGTGTGTTGTTTTGCTTTACAATGGAGCATGCATTGTGCTTTGCATCTGCAAGTATTTTTTCATTGCTTTACTTGACAGCTCAATTCCCAGCTATTTCTGTTTAGGTGTGTGCCTATGAAAGTATGCTAGCTGGTTTGTATCGGCTTAAGCACTTGGGAATTACAAAACTAACACTCCCAACTAGTGTTTCAACTGCAATGAGCCAGCTCCCTGATGATTATGAAGCATTAGCTCTTGCTGCTGCTTCTCACATAGAAAGGGAATTGCTGATTACCCCATGGAACCTGAGCAGCAATTTTGTTTCTTGCATGAACCAGGTAAGAGTTACTGCTCATTGATTGTTGAGATCTAATTTTGATGATTGGTAAAACTACTTTCCTGAAACAATTAGTCCAGTGACATACTAGTTCTAAGAATCTCAGCAGAAAATTATTTATATTTGGAATCATGGGATTCAGACTTCAGAAATTTCGTATGTTAATTTTTACCAAAATACATTTATCTTTAGTTTGGTTTGGGTAGATCTTGAGGTAATGTTGTTTTTCTAGTCTTGCTCTTACAATTCGGAAAAATTGGTAGTTAATTAGATGATGCCAGCTGTGATTCATGATCATCTAGTATATTGACTTTACTCTACAGGGGTTATCTCTACCACTACACTGGGTATTTCTGTGTAGATAATTTGGTGGAAGATTCTGCTTCCTATTTATCCTTTATGCGCATTTTCAGGACAGAGATAATATTGAGCGTCTTGAAATTACGGGAGTAGGTGATCCATCTGGTCGGTGTCTGGGATTCAGTTATGTTCGTGCGGTTCCTAAGGCACCTGTGTCAAATGCAATCACGAAAAAGAAAGCAGCTGCTACTCGTGGAGGTTCAACTGTTACTGGAACAGATGCTGACCTTCGTCGACTAAGCATGGAAGCTGCAAGAGAGGTATGTATGTAGATTATCTTCAGACAGAACTTGTATTTATAAAATATCCTTTTTTGTAGGGGTGTCAGATGAATGAATGACCTGGTTGTAAAACGTTTCCGGTAAATGATTTAGCTGTCTTCAAATTTGGTGAATACCTGAAATGAAATTCTTTATAATTACTAGTAAAGGAATAAGATGAGAGTGGTAACTGTTCCGCCCAGTAAAAGTAACTACTCTCTCTCCCTCCCTCTCCTTGTCTGCATAATTTGTATGATTTCATGTATGTTGGCAGCGGCCAACAGGAGAAGGGGAGCATAGTGTAACTATTGATCCTATTGGTATGGTTTGAGGTGTTCAAAAGAAAATGCTAATATTGGATTGAGGAGATTTGAAAAGAATATATATAAGTTTTTGATTGCTCAAATTGGCTCATGAGATAGGAATCACTTTTAAGCTAGTTAAACTGACCCTATATCCTGCTGGAGGTATCGCTCGCATTCCCTCTCAAAGTATATCAAAGTGGGTATGAAAAGATATTTTTTTCCCATGTCGTTTCATCTCCAGCATTATTAAACTTCGAGTCAGAAAGAACGCTAATTCCTTGAACTTGCCATGTCATATGCCTTGTGTTTTTCCTTCGAAGCTAAGAGTAGGTACCAATGAGAGAAACAGTCTTTTACTTCTCTATATCAGTTGTAGACTAAGGCATGGTTCTTCGTATCATTGCTTGATCATTATTATATGTCAGCAGCCTACCTATCATCTTGATATATTATGTTTTTGGTGATAGTTTCCATGTGGGAAAAATACATCATGATAAATTATGAGAGTGATATTTATTCGTCTCGTATCCAGGTTCTTCTCAAGTTCAATGTTCCTGAAGAACAGATCAAGAAACAAACGAGGTGGCATCGTATTGCAATGATACGGAAGCTTTCAAGTGAACAAGCAGCATCAGGGGTGAAGGTTGACCCAACGACAATCAGTAAATATGCACGTGGCCAACGAATGTCCTATCTTCAGCTGCAGCAACAGACGAGAGGAAAATGCCAAGAAATTTGGGATCGCCAAGTTCAGTCACTCTCTGCAGTTGATGGTGATGAAATCGAGAGCGATTCCGAAGCGAACAGTGATCTGGATTCCTTTGCTGGAGATCTGGAAAATCTTCTCGATGCCGAGGAATTCGAAGGGGACGAGAATAACAACTATGAGTCCAAGCATGATAAAGTTGACGGTGTAAAGGGGCTAAAGATGAGAAGGCGCCCATCACAACCTCAGGCAGAAGAGGAATTTGAAGATGAAGCTGCTGAGGCAGCTGAGCTTTACAGGTTACTCATGGATGGTATGTATCGCTTTTTTGCTGAGTGTTTCAAATGGTTCTGAAAATAGCGATGTACTTAGGAGAATATCCATGATAGGGAGAGATGTTATGTATTTGATACGTTTTATAATGCTATAGATGAGGCGGAGCAGAAGAAGAAGAAAAAAACAAAAGTTGCTTCAGTGAAATCTGGATTCACACCCCTCTCAAAATCGAATTTTGTTGGCCATGCAGAAAGTATTAAGAAAATAAATAAAGTTAATCATAATGGGACCTATGTTCCAAAAGATAACAGCGTTCGAGACTCGAAAGAGGTAAACAGGTCCTTCATTGGAAATAAATTTTCTGCCTGTAATGTAAAAGTAGATTTGTGGACAATAGCAAATTCCTTATCTTTTTCTTTCAGGTGGAACATGTGTTTGGTAAAAAGATGTCTGATAAGGTGAAGAATTTGAAAAAGATTACCACTCCGGATTTAGGCACTGGTCAAATTAAGGCGAAGGTCAAAATATTGGGTGATGGACTCAAGGTAAGTAATCTCATCTTTCATTATTGCATTACAAATTATTTTGATTTTGTATTTTCAGTTGGTCAGATATATTTTGAAATTCCTGGAAACATCTGTTTTTTAAAAGTTCCAGTTAGTTCCTTCTGGATTCAAACATTTGTTGTGTAATTCAGAATCGCAATTTACTAGAAGATGCCATCTGAAAAGATTTCAACTTTCTGTATAATTTATATACTTAGGCCAAAATTGATTGGTTAGGATGCATGGATTAGTTTGTTCTTTATATGACAGAATCTACACTTGCATTTTTGTTTCACCCAAAGTAAAAACCGCAACTTTGCAAGTTTACAAACAATGGGGTGTCTGATGTACTGTAATGTGATGATATAGCTGGATTGGGTTTCGGTCAACTGGCTGGATCAATTGTGAAAATTCTTTTTTTTTTGTGTTCATAGTTTATACCTAAGTTTTCTGATATAAAATTTCTCTGCATTTTTTTGCTCGATTGCATCCTTTTACTTAAAAAATGTTTCTACAGTTTCTTATACAAATACGGCAATATTTATCTGTTTTGCTTACATCAGGTTTTTAAAGAGAAGAAATCAGCAAGAGAAAGTTTTGTCTGTGGAGCATGTGGTCAGGTGAATAATTTGCAAAAACCGCCGTTGATTTTCTTGATTTCACAAGAATATATATCATTGTTGACCTTTTTTTCATGTATCAGCTTGGACATATGAGGACCAATAAGAACTGTCCTAAATATGGGGAAGATCCCGAAACACAAATGGAATCTAATGCTTCAGAAAAGCTCTCTGGAAAGTTCAATTCGCTAGAACCCTCAGCTAAGTCTCAGCAAAAGTTGCAAAAGAAAAAGTCCGCGTCAAAAAGTTTGGCCAAAGCAGAAGTTTCAGAAGTCGAAAAATCTAGCTTGAAACCAAAAATTCTGCCCGTTAAATTTAAATGCAGCTCGACCGAGATATTATCTGATAAACCAGTGTACAGCACTGCACAAAGTTCTGAGCGGCCTATAAGTTCTGATTTCCGGCCTGAAAACTCTGATACGGTGCTTCTTGGAAGTAAGCCAATTGCTAAGGTTAATAAAATAAAAATATCCAACAAGGCAAAAATCGAAGATTTACAGGTCGAATCACACAATCCTTCTATTGTGATTCGCCCTCCGATCGATACCGATAGGGGCCATATAGAACCTCATAAGCCATCAATCATTATACGACCACCGGCAAACATGGAGAGAGACTATGTCGATTCTCCTAAGCCCTCTATTGTGATTCGTCCTCCCGCTGTAAAAGATCGGGACAAGTCTCACAAGAAAATAATCATCAGGCAGCCCAAAGAGTTCATCGATTTGGACCAGGATGGAAGCGCCGGGATCGAGTACCGGAAAATAAAAAAAATTGCCGAATTATCAGGTATTGATAACCAAGGGAAGCCAGAGACTTTGCGTTTTCCTAAGAAAGTGAGAGAGGAGAGAAGGTGGTGGGAAGAGGAAGAGAAGAGGAGAGATACGAGGATTTATGGGGAGGAATCGAGAAGTGCAGCAGAGCGAGGGCTTACTGAGCTTCGAAGATATGAAGAAGCTATCAGAAGGGAGAGAGAGGAAGATGAGCGGCAGAAAGCCAAGAAGAAGAAGAAGAAGATGAAGCCTGAAATTAGTGATGACTACTTGGAAGACTACAGAGCAAGCCGGAGGATACCGGAAAGGGATCGAGGCATGAAAAGGCGGCCTGTTGCTGACGTGGCGGCTTTAAGTGCAGAACAGGCCTCGTCAGCGAAGCGCCGACGTGGCGGAGAGGTACATGCTCTGCTGCTCATTTTTTTTTACATTTTTTATCGTCCCGTGTAATCAGTTTTTCGCATTTGCTGCCTCTTTTACCATCTGCTATTGAATACCATAACTGCCTTCAAGATAGGTCAAATGATCTTTTGGTGTCCGACCTGTATGAATTGCCTATTTGGTACCTGGCGTATTCAATTTTTGCCTGTTTAGTGTCTGACATATCAAATTTTAGCAGTAATGAGTCGACAATTCTATACATAGTTAACAAAATATATTCATTTTCCAAATCACGATATTTAAGTTAGATGAATGCTTCATATACTAGAATTTAGGTTCAGTTTGGGATTGCTTTCCATGCTGCTTTTCAGCAAAGCTCTATTTTCAAGCTTTTCCAAGCTGTTGTCCTAAAAAGCTCTGGAAAGTAATAGCAAACGGTTTCTATTTAATTAGTATTAAGAGTCAAAATCTTTTGTCCTTTGTCAAAATATGTTGTTCTATTAAAAGTATGTAAGTTGGAACTTTTCGTGAGCAGTCCCAAACAGACCCTGCATGCAAATATTAAATGCATCAGGTACCAAATAGGCAAAAACTAAATACGTCGGGTGCCAAAGACGCCGAAATGGCATTTGAGTTATAGAACATGAACCAAGAAGACATTATTAAGTCTCAAGAGAGGGTTATTGAGTTGTACACTTCACCGAGAACTAACTACAAACAAAACACTCCGAATCCAGGTTGGTTTGTCAAACATCTTGGAAGAAATCGTCGATACCCTCAAAAACAGACTAGAGGTGTCGTACCTGTTCTTAAAACCCGTGTCCAAAAAGGAAGCCCCGGACTACTTGCGGATAGTGAAACGACCCATGGATCTGTCCACCATTCGGGACAAGGTACGGAAGATGGAGTACAAAAACCGAGAGGAATTCAGGCACGATGTATGGCAAATTACGTTCAACGCCCACTTGTACAATGACGGGCGCAACCCCGGAATTCCTCCTCTCGCAGATCAGCTGCTCGAACTTTGCGACTACTTGTTGAAGGAGCATTGGCATAGCTTATCCGCAGCTGAATCCGGGATCAAGTCTTAGACAACATCATAGGATTCTTTTGCTTTGAAAATGCGCTAATTCGGAGGAAGCGATTTTTCGGCTTTGAGCGCTTAGCACTGTAATATAACATCCGGCTACTTGTACCCTTGTAAAATAACGATATGTATCCTTCTAGTTTTAGTTAATCTTTTTTACTTGTATATTAGAGTAATTTTGGCAGTTGCGGCATTTAGTTGCTGTTAATATGTATTAATTAATTGATCAAACGCAATCTAACAGGAATTTTGCAACCACAAACTTCGAATTGTTGTCTGCCTCTTAATAGCTGCTATTTTTTAAGGGGATCATATTATAGATTTACTGTATCAAATTGTATTCAGCTTCTTTTTACTTGTAAATTGTAATATTTGTCAATTTTATATTGTTTTTTTTTATTGTACAACATATTTGACCACATGAGTAATGAGCATGCTATTATATTTAGTTAATTCAGCCATATCGCCATTCATGTCAAAGTTGTCAAGATTGATGAAGTGCTTTTTTTTTTTTTTATTTTGCGAAGAATAAGGTTTTCGCTAGTTATCATCAGACTACCAGAACTACGGAAAAAATGAGTTCATCATATTTTATGTATGCACAAACATGAGAAAAATGGGGTCTAATTAGTTTACCCAGAATTAGTACCATAAAAATTGTGTTGTATTTGTGATTTCGTAAGGGTGAAAATTGCAATTTGTTCCTCGATTTCTTCTGTCTTTGAGCTTGAGACATTTGTTTTCCAGAGTTCAATTTGCAAGTTTTTTCTTATTTTGTGATTCCATTTTGTACTTTTCTTCATTAATGAACTTGATGCCAATTACCTAACTTTTATGTCAATTAAAACTTGGACAACTATTTCATTGCCAGTTTTATGGATTGAACTTTATAGTTACTAACATAACTATGTATAAGTTTTAAAATTTGACATAAAAATACACGAACTCAACACATACTAACATAATGGCGAGTATTACCTTTGACCAACTATAATGATCTTTATACACTCAAACTTCCGGTTGAAATTTCCCAATTCACCAAATATTTTTATATTTTTTTCTTTTCCGACTTTACCCTCAAACCTAATATCTACCTTTTCATCATTCCCTTAAATCTTTGTCTCTAGCTTCGACCATCCTTGAAGCAAAGTTTTTTCCCTTCATCTTCATTAACATAGATTTTCTTTCATATATTCTCAAATACGTTTCAATTGATAAGCTTCGACTCAAATTTAAACTCTTACTTTTCATGTACTGACACTCTCAACAAGACTTGAAACTTAATTCGTAGTCATTAATCCCTATATGAACGGTGCTATCGCTTCCGTCTCAATTTACTCCCCATGGGAAGTCTCCATAGTTGATGCCATGAGTGGAAGAAGAAAACCTTTAATCTAAAGAATCTTAAAAAAAACTGAAGCTCGGTTAATTTATTTTCCAATTTTGATTTTCATATTTCCAGTTTGAATATTTGTGAGGAATTTTCAATTTTCCTTTTCTTGGTTTATCTTGCATTGCAATTAAAGATGCACATTTGAAAGGGTACTTTCCGACAAAGAAAGTTGAGAAAAAAAGTACACCAAAATTATGATAAATTTTGCCAAAAAATAAAATAATGCTAGTCAAAAGATCATTTTAGTTGGTCTAAGGTAGTGAGTGTTACGTTCATGCATTTTATATCAAGTTTTGAAATTCATGTACTATTATATTAATAACTGTAAAATTCATGTACCATTAACGATTTTAAATTCAATTTTATCAAACATTTTTGAAAGCTGGTTAGTTTGAAAAGTTATTTGGGATTATTTTGTCTAACCCTTGTCAGCCTTTTTTATGTAGTATAATAATTGCATATTGACCCTAAACGTGTTTTTAAATTTTTTTCGTTTCATAAAAGAATTATTTCACATATGATTATTATATAATATGTGATCGTGTTAATCGCACGCTACAAATATTTTTTTATTTAAAATCGTTATACATGGTAGCTATTTTTATTGTGAAGTCTTTCTTTGACTTTCTACATAGCTGCCTGTCGCATGAAATTCTGATGCCAATTCAAAATTTAATTAGTTTCTTCTGTAATCAATTAATTATTATTTATGATATAATATTGTATCAAATATGAATATCACCACTTTCTATTATTTCTTTGTACAATACAAAGTAATTACTTTTTACATTTCAGGATTACTGTTTTATATTTCAAATTTTTTAGTTATGGAATGGTAATTAATGATTTCTTTTAATTAAGAACAAATTCTATTAAATCAAATCATAAACAATAAAAGTTCTAAGTGGACAAATTCTCCCTGTATACCGAAGAACGAATGTTCAATCTAACAACTCTGCAGCATGATTCACAGATCGCTTGACATATGAAAAAAAAATCAGCCGGATTTAAAACACCAGATATAAAACATAAACAAACAAACTAAATTTGTTTTTACAACCACACAAACATGCTCTTGGGAAAGACTTAACCTAAAAACAAAACATAAATGTTTCAACCTATATTTTCTTAACCCTAACTAACGATTTCGAAGATCCACAAACATAAGAATACTTGCATATGTCATAACATCAACCAATATTGCAAATCTGAAATGACTTGTTGAACAAAGATAGATCTAGGTGTCTATTGTAAAGATTAACAAGTATCTTGTTTAAAGGCTGTTGAAGTCCAACCCAGTTGTAAACAAAGATTAAGATATGTAGTAATAGATACATGATTGAACAAGACGATCGTACAATAAGCGATAAGAAAATAATATATGCATCACACAAAGAATACCGAAAATAAGAAAAAAAAGGTGAGAAAACAAAGAATGGGAGGAGAAAACCCTTGTTAGACGTTTTCTCCCTCTCTAACAAACAAAGATCATGTTCTTTTCAACTTTAATTTGGTTCATTTCAATTAAGTTCAGTTTGGTTTAATTTAGTTTAGTTTAATTCTGACCCATTAATTCTAATTTTAGTTATAATTATTTTAATCAATAGTATTAATAAAAATTAATAGTAATAATAATAATTAATAAAAATAAAAATAGTAATATGAACAAATAATTATATAACAATGTAGTTAAAAAAGCAATATCAATATAATTAAATAAATTTATAAAAAATAATAATTACTGGTGTCATTAGGATAATAATATCATTAATGTCATTATATTATAATATATTTTTAATTATATCGTATTAATAATTAATTAATAAGAAAATGTGATATGAGAAAATAACATGAGAATATTCAGTAATTAAAAAGATTATTACTTTTAATTTTTATAATCCAATAATAATGATAATTTTAATCCAAACTATAAGATGATATAATAACTATTATTTATTTACATGTAATTACAACAATAATCATTATTTATCTGATTTTTCGTACTATAACAATTTTTATTATTAACGTTATTAGAATTATTTTATTTATTATTTGATGTATGTAATTATTAATATAAATATAGTATATGTCAATAATTATTTATTATAATATATAGTATAATTAGTTGTTCATATTTATATATATTATAATTAATATTATATTAAAATTAGTATTATTATAATCGTGCACTTAATTTTTATTGTTTATGATTATTTAGTATTATATATTATAATAACTTTTTAATATCATTTAGTACTATTTTCAATGATCAGTATTAATGATTTATTATCTTTTTAATATTTATTGTAATATTCAATTATTTTAATAATAAGTGTATTATGAAATTCAATTCATTTCCGTTAAATTCAATTAAGCTAAACTAAGTTAAGTTTACTTCAAGTTCATTAAATTTAGTTCAGACTTTAGAAGTTGAAAAAACAATGTTAAGCTCACAAACAGAAGAACATCAATGTTGAGAAGGGGAAGGATTGATGGTGGCTAGGGTTTTCCTTGATTACATATATTTTTTGAAAGAAAATAATCACAAAAAATCGTTCAAAACAAGTCATTGGTTTCAGTAATTACAACAAATAAAGCAGCAGTTTCAATGACGACTAACAGGATAAATTCTGAAAAGTACTATGTAATTTCATTCATTTATAAAATGAGGTTTGAAATTTTTTTTTTCAAAAAAGTCCGAGGATTCGTAACATTAACAAATCAGGAATTTTCCATCCAACAACATTAACTAATAATGACGGGGACAATTTGAGTAAATATCATCTTCTACCCAATTTCTCACATCAAACATCATCTCCTCCTAAATTGTCGTATCCAACTTCTTCAATTTCTCATTATTTCTTCCCAATTCTCAATTTATCATATTTTCTATTCCGGATTCGAATTTCATGCTTAATTCATGTACAATTTTGATTTTCACACCCAAATTTATATTTTGTCCAATTGAAGATTACTCGTATGATTTGATAAAGAAGCAAGCTCATTCAAGTTTGTTTTAGGGTTTGTAGCAGCACCCATGGTGGAATTCATGGAGGCAAGCCCGTTCCTGGGTTTTCGGAGACCTATGAACGAGATAAAATATGGGCCCTTGTTGATACATAAAAATTAAAAATTACAATGAAGAAAATTGTATTTTTCTATACAAATAATAAGACATCAAATAAAAAATATGTAATCCACGAAAAATAACATTTTAAAAAATGAAGTAACAAATGATAGTACAAAAAAATATTTAGGTGAATTTTTAGGGAATGAATTTTGGGATTTGGAAAACATTAGTAATGGTTAGTAGAGATTATTAATGTCATGTTTGTAACTGTTTCTTGGGAAAGTTATAATAATTGGCTGAAATTCAGGATTATTTTCAGCTCAAGTTTTGCACTCTAAGTTTTTTACCTAATTAAGATTCAAGTTTACATTCTTAGGCTCCTTCTGTATATGCCCTCATCCCTTACATTCTTGTTAGGGTAATTAAATCATATACTCAAAAAAATTAGATTTTATTGCTTTTACAATAATGAGAAATTAATATTCATTTTACCATTTTATTAGATTCTTTTTTGTTTTTACCCTTATTCCCTTGTAACTACCGTCTCTCTTCTATCTAATTTGAATTTTGTAACTTCAAACCTTCATATCTCACAAACCGTTGATTTTTTTGAATCGACGCTTTGAAATATTTTGTTCGTTTTAATTTTATCTTTAAAATTACATACACTTTGAATTTTTTGAAAAAATAAAAATTTATCGCAATCTTATACATAGTATAATAGCTGTATAATAAAAATCATAATTTTTTTATGAAGACGTTATACAATGTATAAGAGTGGTATAATGCTATTTAAAAAATAATATAGAGAATACATTATACCACTCTTATATCATGTATAACACCTTCATTAAAAAGTAGTAAAAACAGGTATTATACAACTATTATACAATGTATAAGACTACGATAAATTATTTTTTTACTAGAAAGTGAGTTTTGTTGTAAAAATAACCACTATTATACCATGTATAAGAGTTTTCATATCAGGTTTAAAGTCTTCATATCATGATTTTTATGGGGAAATCGATCCTATTATGAACATAAAGGAGAAAAAAATCCATATAAATTCATTATACAATTTTACACCATTTATAAAGCCTTCATGAAAATGCAGTAAAAAGAGCATTATACCACAATTATACACTGTATAAGATTGCGAAACATTAATTTTTTTTCGAAAAAAACAAAGTGTATATCATTTTAAAGATAAAAATTAAGACGAACAAAATATTTTTAAGAGTCTATTCGAAAAAATCAACGGTTTGTAAGATATAGACGTATGAAGTTGCAAAATTCAAAATAAATAAGAAAGAGAATGTAGTTATAAGGGTTGACAAAGTCAACTTAAAAGATGGTAAAATGAAAAAAATGTTTCTTCTTTTTATGTAAAAGGAAAAAAAGATTCTTAATTTTTGAGTTTTGCAAAATTGTAGATTTGTAGACCCTAAATTTTGAAAAGAAAATATGGCAAATAAAAAAATGACCTTTCTTGTTAGTTATTTAATTTTCGTATCTTATTTTGTCATTATCTCTCAAATAGTTTATTTTTTAAAACATACCGTTTTAGAGTTTTTTATTCGTCTCATTTTTATCTTCGAAACGTCATCCATTGTGATATATTTTTTTAAAAAAAATCAATTGTTCAATATCAGGTAAAAACCTGGTAGGTTATATTATTTTATTAGATAACTAGTACAAAGATAGTAAACAAACAATTATAATCTTAAAAATAAATAAAAATGCATTGAAAAGTGATTACAACACGTGCAAGATAAATATTTACAAAGTATTGAATCAAAATAGCAAGTATCCGGTATGTACCTGGTAGTTATATGATAGGGAGAACAAATAGTGTCAAATCTAGTATGATTTTGATGGGTGGTATGTATCCAGTAGGAAGAACAAATTGTGTAAAATATGTAATGAAATCTAGTAGGTAATAAAAATACATATCAAAGTTTATCTCTATAGCATATGTGTTCGTACATATCAATAAGGATTTTTACAAAATTCACATACATACGAGCATCTATTAGAGGTATAGTTTATAATTAGTATAACTCGGATATATGAAGCTAAGAATTACTATCAATTGAACTTTATATATCAACAATGATGTCACCAGTTCGTTAGTTTGTTACAAGTCTAGAATTTAATTACTATCCAGTCTACAAGTTGATCAATACTGTATATATAGTTGTGTATGTAACACATTCAAGTTAATACGAAATACTGATTCTTTTTTCCTTCTCTTCAAACTTTCCTTTTCTCTGTTCTTTTCAGTTTTAGATATTGTTCATCACCATTTCTTTCATGGTATCAGAGCATTATGGTTAGGAAAAAGCAAAATCAGAATCAATTTGATCTTTTTAACAACGATCTTGGTGAAAGAGAGCTAGATCTGAATACAAATTCAGTGAATGGATTAATCGTAGGGAATGAAAATACAAGCATGGTTCTTGTTACGAATGTGTTCAATGGTGAGAATTATTTACCATGGAGCAGATCGAACAAGAGAGCTTTAGTGGCAAAAGATAAGGTTGATTTTATCTTAAAAGAAGATATGGCGCCTGAAGATCAAGACTGTAGAATTTCAATTTTGGCAGAAAATAGATTGCTTGGTAACCACCTGGATTCCCAACTCAATGACCAAAGAATTCTCTAAAGCTATTCTGTATGTTGTTAATTCAAGAAACCTTTGGGTAGAGCTCGAGAACAGATTTGGAGGAAGTAATAGCCCTGGACTTCTTCAGTTAAAGAGAGAAATCAACATCTTGCAACAAGGTAATTCATCCATCATGATTTACTATACAAAACTTAAGAAACTATGGGATGAGCTCGATCTGTTGAGAGTTTATCCTATTTGTATATGCAGAGCAATCAAATCTTGTGATTGCAATAATCAGCCAAGAATCAAGATTCTAAATGAGGAAGACAAACTAATTTAGTTTTTGATGGGATTGCCCAATGGTTATGAAGCTGCTAAGTCATAGATTTTCCTAATGGATCCTTATTCATCCTTGCACAAGGCTTATGCCATGTTATAAAGAATTGAAAAGCAAAAAGAAGTCATCCTTGATCAACCTTTTGAGGTGGAAAATTTGAAAAATTTCCCTTCCAAAGTAAAAAATGTTGTTGTTACAGGCTATAACTCTAGTTATAATTCTGAAAGAAACAAATCAGAATCAAAATGTGACTTATGTAACACAAATAAATACAATAAGAGTAATTTTTGGAAGCTAAATGGATATCCGGGTTGTCATTCTAAATCCAAGAAGAAAGGAAGAAGGTTTGCACAAGCTCACAATGCAGTTGGAAATTCCTTAGATGATGATTCTGTTTATTCATCAACAAATAGAATGCAGCCTGACATGGAGGCAATTGTCCATGAGATGTATGCCATATTTAAGAATAAGCAGCAAATGGATACCCCTTTGGTTACTGGAAAAGGAAAGCAGACCAATTTCACTACTTTTGTTGGATTCTCAAGTAAGCAGTTCAACTCTAAAGAAAAGGAATGGATCATTGATAGTGGCGCTTCCTCCCACATATGCTATAACCTTAGTTTTTTTACAAGTTTTTCAAAAGAAAAATTTGTACATATTGTTATTCTTCCTGATAGCACAAAATAGTTTGCGACTCACAGTGGATTTGTCAATTTTAGTGAAAAAGTAGAGTTAAAGAATGTGCTCTACATTCCTCACTTCAAATTCAATTTGTTTTTCAACTTAACTATTATTATTTGTAGGGCCTGGTTACTCAGGAGATCTTTGCCATAGCATGGAGGAGTACTAGATTACATAAACTTAATGCACATTCTTTCACATAGAAGTACTTAGCAAATTCTCTCTAAGTCTGCATAGTGTAACTTTTACTATTTATACTAAGCTAAATGTTTGGCATTATAGATTGGGGCATGCATCCCTTGATGTTTTAGCTCATATAACATATATTGAGTTGAATTGTAACATATTTGTATGTTCAGTTTTCCCTCAAGCAAAATAGTGCATGATTGCTTTTCCGTTAAGTTTTATTTAAAGCAAAAAATATTTTGACTTACTGCACATGGATCTATGGGGACCTTATCACCTGCCAATATTAACTGGTGCTAAATACTTCCTAACAGTGATTGATGAATATAGCAGAGCTATTTGGACAGTGTTTATGCAGCACAAATCTCAAACTGCTAACATCATAGACTCATTTATTGCCATGCTAAAAACATATTTTTCTAGTTCTGTTAAAGCAATTCGAACAGATAATGGCAGTGAATTTATAAACAATTCTCTGCAAATTCTATTAGCAAAGGAAGGAATCTCACATCAGAAAAGCTGCACTTACATTCCACAGAAGAATAGCATAGTTGAGAGAAGACACAAGCAGTTGCTGGAAATTGCAAGATCTCTTATATTTCAGTCTCAAATGCAGTAAGATTTTGGGGTGAGGTCATTATGATGGCACTTCAATTATCAATACTCCGCCAAGCAAAGTCATCAGATGGAAATCTCCACATGAAATACTTTATTATGTCAAACCAAAATATGACATGTTTAAAGTATTTGGATATCAATGCTTCTACAAAGACAATAACCCACACAAGGATAAATTTCAGTCAAGGGCTCACAAAGCTGCATTTTTAGGCTTTTCATCTGGATACAAAAGGATGGATTTAAGTAGGAAATTATTATTTCCAAAGACATTCAGTTTCAGGAGGAGATCTTCCCTTTTAGCACAGACTGCCAAAATGACAGCTGTATTATTTCTGTAGTTAACAATACCACAGTTACTGTCAGTATAAAGAGTAGGATTCTGCAAAAGCCAGTGCAGCTCAAAATACTATTTCGAGCAACAAGAGGGTAGTCATAAAAGAATCTTGGATGAAAGATTATGTTACAATGGTGACCAATGTGTCTGACATTCCTGAATTATAGAAGCAACAAATTTGTGAATAATCTGCCTTCTTAACCAAGGCCTTCCCAGTAAAAGAGCCAACAAGCTACAAATATGCTATTATAGATTCAAACTGGCAGAATGCCATGTAAGATGAGCTAGAAGCCAATCACACTGTCCCCCACTTTTCTACTGATAAGTTTAATAATTTGTTCGCAAGATTTGGTTATATATTAATAGCGCCAAAAACTTGTTCTCGTATAGTATAGGTGTTGCCAGTACCTCTTATCAAATAGAAAAATGATGATAACTGCAAGTATACAGTTGCAATGTAGTTTTAAAAGATATTGAACCCACAGGGAAGGAACCAAGTCTAAAGATCAACAAGGAAGACATAATAAAGAAAATAAAATAGATTTGATATATTTTGGATAGGAGGGTTAGAATGAAGAATGAGTAAATATAGATATGAAAAATTAAACAATCTAAATATATAGATTTTCCCTACGAAATAAGGATAGCAGAGAAAACATGCAAGTTCAATAAAGATGTCACGATTTACTAAACTAATCTAACAGACTCTGTTCAAAATACCCAGATGTTCAATTATTCACTGCAGAGCAACACATGAAATAGCTTTTCTAAACCTAGCGCAAACTAATTAAGACAATTATATAAACCTGGACAACGTCAATACTATGCTTAGTATGGGTCGCTCTCACTTAGCCACATTTAGTAAGTTACCATTCCAAAAATGTTGGCTCACTAAACAACGTTATATCACAGATTCAGTGATTGTACACGATATTGTTAACCCCGAAACTACTCTTAAAATTAACTCCAACGCATATAACTTGATTAATATAAAAGACTTAACATGAAATACGCATTATGACACATAGACATATAATAAACTTCGAAATAGAAAGTATAAGTAGAAAGCAAAGCAAAGTTGTAAGGTATGCAAGTGAAAGCTAAAGTTGATCAAACAGTATCCACTCTTTAATGGGAGTCGTCAATTTCCACAATTCCTGCGTCTGCTTTGAATTCGATCTCGGCCCGTACAGAACCTCCACTAGGATGCTATTCTTTGCGAATATCGAATAAACGAATATTGAAGAACGAAAAATTTTATTGATAAGTGATTTGCAAGTACACTTATGCAACAATCGCTCGAGAATATAGAGAAATCTAGTGATCGAAACAAGGATTCGAATCACTTAAACATTTTCTCGCTAACACTTATGAATATAGCTAATTCTCTATCTATACACACACTATATCTCTCTCATGAACTCTAATGTTTTTCCTCTAGTTGTCTCCAAGAAATTGTAAGGTTTGGAGCCCTATTTATAGAGTTCGAAGGGTTGTTTCTATCCATACGAAGAGTCGTGTCCATTGGTGAATGATTGCATCACTTCATTGTGATTGGTTGAGAAACTTCAATCTAATCCACAATGGATAGGCACCTTTTCGTGATTGGTTGATTTCTGATAGGTGTCTATTCATTGGTAGTTGATGGCGGTTGATCATCCTTATCTGGCGGTTAGTAGTTAAGAAGATTAAACTAGAAAACCGTCTAAGTCGTGATCGCAATATACAAGTCATGACCGTGAATCTTTGATTGGCAGATTTCTATTTTGAAGAAGAATAAGTCACGACCGCGAATGGTTGTCGCGACCTTGAATTGCATTTTTCTTCAGAATTCTTTTTGTAACTTCACTGATCTTTGACAGCTTCAATCCTAAGCCAAATGTTTAAGATCCATGCATCTTTTTGCATCTTTTTCACTCTTTTTTCATAGAATTCCACTTTAGATCATTTTACTCCCAAGATTTACCTAGTATCTATATTTGCGTCAAAAACAACTACATACCGCGTGAAATCTTTTTTATGAAGTATAAAAATGACTTAAACTATAGTGTTTAGTGTATAAAATTAATATGAAAATAAGTGTAATTATACACTTATCATACCCCCACACTTAACTTTTGCCTTGTCCTCAAGGTAAATTCAACAGAATTGTATAAATTGGTAAACAAGTTCGTACCTCATTTGGTGAAAGACTATTGCAGTGAGTACCACATTCCACGTTGCAAAAGATTTCAAGTAGAAGTTCAAAATTTCCAACAAATTAGTAATCAATTTATATAGTTTAGTTGCATACCTTTGCTCTTAATGGAGAGTCAACCGAATCGTATCTTTATATAAGCGTTATATGCATACTCGAATATTACCTTCTCTTAAGCATAGTATAAAGTACAAAGGACATAGAAAGCACTCTTTGATTAATTTCTCTCAAGGTATTTTTAGGTAACCTAGGATGCTAAAACACTCTCAGTGGTTGCATTTTATGCTCCACACTACTCTCCTCTTTTTTCAGTGGTTGCATTTTATGCTCCATTCCACTCTCTCATTTTTTATTTTAAGCATATGTTTTTGAAGTACTTTGTACTTTGCACCCACTTTTCATGCTATGCTTTTTTTCTCACTCAATGAATGGTTGCAGTTTCTGCTCCGTACCATTCCTCTCCTTTTACATTCATTGGTTATCATCTCTTTCTTTTGATTTTTTCTTTAACACCCTCATCCTTTATTGATCAATTTCAAAGTATTATGGCTATAGTTTCCTAACACTTTAAACACACTCAATACTTATAGGACTTATTCGAGATTTGCATATAAAACTCTGGTAAGAATACTATTAGATATTACTCCACTTAAACTTATAGGAAGCATAAAACTAAAACTATATAACTTACACTAATTTATGTTGCATCGAAATATGTAACGAAACTTACTTGGAATGTTGCTTTGAATGTTACTCACCACTCATCCTTGCCAAATTAATAAATGTTGTGCACTAACATCAAACTTGTAAATACCTAACACTCACAGTAACCTTGGGTAAATGTTAGTAAACTATTAGAAATGATAATGTATAATTAACAAAAATATCAAGAAAAATTTTCAAATTCTTCGATTTTTTATTCAATTTTTTTTTATTTTACGGGATTTTTACAAATGTCCCCCCACGCTAAAGAACACAATGTCCTCATTGTGAGCATTATAAAAATCAAATTTTAAACACACAACTAAAATAAAATAAAGAAAAGAAATTGAACCCGTTTTACTCCTCAGAACTTGAATCTGATGGACTCGGAGATATTTCCAAATTTTGCATTCTGCAGTATGTATTCAACTTTCGGTTCAGTGAGATGTTGGATTTTGTCAGTTGACGAACATCTTGCTGTATGGAGGCAATGTCTAGGCATGCTTGTTCGACATCTTTTACAAACTTTCCACTCCACGTATCGCTCATACTTCCCAAGGCTTTCTTGAATTACCACTCTCGAATTGAACTTCCTCAACATCCTCTTTGTCTGGTTGGTTTTCTCGAGTAGTAGACTCTTGCATCGGTCTAAGCTTTCTTATCCTTACTTCATACGGTAAGAACGTAAATTTTCCTACTTCTTCTTTTGCCAATCCTGCTCTCTTCATATACACTCCTCCCATGAAATTAAATTTCTCCCTTAGATTATATTGGTATGATAATTGATTTTTCGCTCCCAAAATTATCCCACAAATCGTATTTGCACCTCCAACTCTAGCCTTTTTATGTTTAATCAAACTACTGATGGATTCCAAAATATACATCGAAAACTTTGGTCGAAACTGCGAAACTGCGCACTCCAATATTTTCAAGTCCTTCATTGACACTTTAGTTATTTCATGTCGAAAGAAAAGACTTAGAGAAATAAACTTGTGAAGGTAGAGAAGACTATTGCTTCGGATGTTCTTGTTGGACAAATTTTTGACATCGTATTGATCCAATCCCGTTAATTCTATCCAAATATCTGCCAACTCGTAATCTTCATATTTTTCAATTTCATCAAAATTCTCTCCCAAACAAAACTACTTGAATAAATCCATCATTGTAAACTTATATTCTTCTCCCTCATTCCTGAATTTCTTCTTCAAGAAATTCCCATCATCAACAACAGTAACCAAGAATTCGAGGAACCATTCTTAGATAAAAGGAAATCGCATATTCACAAACTTCTCCAATCCAAACAGTGAGAAATACTCCTCCACTTTCGCGTAAATCCCAGCATCAATAGCAAAAGTAGGATCGTAGAAAAGCATACTTTGAAAATCGAAGTTCTTGATTCACAAGTATCTTTCCACTTCCTCGTCACTATAAATCGGAAAGGGACAACCAACTTCATTTTGTTGATTCACCATTTTGCTTTTCCTCTTTGATGAAGTTGCTATAGACTTCTTAGGAACCATTGAAATCAAGAAAGAAAGAATAGTGCTTGATTGTGTAAACACAGAGAAAACTTGAGTTTTGCAAAGGTTTGAAATTAAGAATAAGAGTTTTTGTAAAACAAAACATTAAAATAGGTTATTTATAGGGAAATTAGGATAATTATTGCCTTTCCAACGGATATATTCTAAATATAACTATTAGAATATAACTGTTACAGCAATAACTGCTGTGCAGATCTCACAGGTCGTGATCGTGAGAGTAAGTTGCAATCGTGACTTTCTCTTACTCAAAAATAGAAAGTTCAGATCAAATATATCACGAGCGCAATATATGTCGTGGTTGCGATATGCCAAAATCCAAAATATTTTTTTGTTCTTTTCTTTTATTATAAAACTATACTAATTTAAAATACACAAAAATTATACTACTATTACATATATATATATATATATATATATTTGTAGGAAA
>CATIWQ010152314.1:0-24059 GCA_949673415.1 Euphorbia schlechtendalii
TTTGCACCCGTGGCCAAAACTTTGAAGTGTCAGTCTA
Organism: Euphorbia schlechtendalii; assembly: GCA_949673415.1. Taxonomy (NCBI): domain Eukaryota; kingdom Viridiplantae; phylum Streptophyta; class Magnoliopsida; order Malpighiales; family Euphorbiaceae; genus Euphorbia; species Euphorbia schlechtendalii. Next base: position 38 of record CATIWQ010152314.1, read on the forward strand.
GTCTAGTTAGGCTTAGGTTGATGTTAACATTTAAAGTTTGACAAAACCCAGTTGAACCTGGACCTTGATGAATAGGTCTGTATTTGTTAGAAAATGTAATAAAGTTACATTTTGTTGCAATATGCATTACATTTACATGTTCTAGATCTTTTCAATTTCTTGTATATATAGACATTAAGCTGTAATTTTTCATTTTAAGTTGAGTTGAATATTATTTAGTTTGTTATCTTTTTTCTCAACTTCATCCAGTTAGTTATTTTTTCCGTCCTGAATTTAAACATGGCATTAAGAGTAGATTAGATCTAATTAGGGGGAAAGAAATATCAATGGAAAGCAATTTAGCAAATCAACGATTGATGTCAGATTGTGAAAAAATTGAAAAGAGAAAATTTGATATTTGAGGATAACAAAAGGCAATGAGAGTTGGTAAAGTTCCGGGGAAATAAGAAATTCGTTCATAACGGTCCAGATCGGGATCAACCAAATATACAATAACATCAAATAAATTTGTATTAGATTTTGTTACAAACTTTTAAATTATAAATACTGTTAAACTTTTTTTTTATCAGAATTTCCAAATTATTTTTATCAATCCATATAATATTATACAAATATAAAAAAGTTATTTTCTAACAATATATTCCAGCTCTGCATTTTAAAACGCATTACATTATGCGTATATAATCATTTTATATAAAAAGGATGTGGGTCACAAGGTGAGAAAACATAATTGAGAATCCACAAATCAAAAATCGAACCGAAGTTATTCGGTTTGGTTTTCTGTATTTTTGTCATTGGTTTTCGGTTCGATTTCGGTTAAAAATAAAAAATCGAAAATCAAACCGAAAACGGAAAAAAATAAATTTTAATTAATTTTAAAATAATCAATTACTTATTTTCTTATTCAATTTATATTCAATACTTGAAAATTAAATTAATAATAAGTTACATATGTTAAAAATTATTTATATTGATTTTTAATCATTTCATATTAAAAAATTAATATATAAAAAATATTAATTTAAAATAAAATATACAATTTTGGTTTAAAACTGAACCGAACTGAAATCCAAATGAAATAATTCAATTCGGTTTTCGATTTTAATTTTCCCCCTTTCGATTTTTGGTTCAACTTTTAAACCAAATCGAGTTTTGCTGACCATATGAGTCTAGGAAATTTCAAATTAATCTTAGGCCTTATTTGGTTCATGGGTTTTTCATAGTATGGTATAATTCTAACTTAAATTTACTTATTTGGTTGTATGGTTATTTTCATGGTTCCAATAACCATAAAAATAGGACCACAGATTTGATGGTTTCGCTATGATTCTGCTTTAAATCAAATTAAATTTTTAAAAAAATCAAACCATGACATATTATCTTTTCAAACACAAAATTTTAAAAGAACTATATCGTATATCATATCGTGCCATACTTTAATGAACCACAGAGAAGTATTCATCCAAAACAAAACCTTAAACTCAACCCATATATCTATTGCATTAGTTTGGACCAAGTTGGACAAATGGACTCTAAGTCCCACAAACATACATGCTTATAATGAAACAACATGCCATTGACTCGTTACATAAAACAACATAATTGTTTTTCGTAGTATGAACCAATATGTATTTTATGTACCAACACTTCTTTTCATATACAAAAAAGTATATTACATTAAATCAATCAATTAAAATACATCTGCCATCAATAAATGACTTAAAATATAAGACTTTAAACTGTTCAATAGCCTAACCCGCATCCATCAATATTAATAGTTTTTCTTTACAATACATAAACCACAAAAATAATTATACTAAAAAAATTATGATTTGGTACTATAATACAACCGAACATTTATTATTTGAATACATAGTGAAAATTATTCATCACATGTATATAAATCTTTCGGGCTTGCTATTACATAAATCTCAAGTCGAATCTCGTAAATCTTCGGATTTTTTATATATGGTCTCAAAACCTCAGATGATTGAGCTTAATAAAAAGTTTTGTATCCAAGATCAAACCGTGACTATGTATATTTATTCACCTTTTTGTATGTTGTAACTTAATTTTTGTATAAATGATTTAAATTTAGTTGGAGTTGAACGCGGACCCGAGTTTCGAAGCTCTAGATACATTTCATTAATAAGTTGATTAGCTAAAAATAAATTATTTGACACATTTCTTTTTTTTACCTTTGTCCTGAACTGAATTAAGTAGTTTGAAATGGTATTGGGAAATATAATTTAAACATGTACATTCAAATGATAAATATAGTTACCAATAGCTGAAAACAATAGATAAGTATATGAATGAAAGTTAAAAGAGATATAAAATGGAAAACAACATTGAACGTGTGCTCTTAAAGTGTTTTAAAATGTTAAATTTGTCTTTTGAGTAATGTATAAGCAATAAGCAATTCTAGCTAGGGACAACACAGAGGGACCTTGTATAATTAGTCTTTAATCAAGTTTCCTAAAGATTAATTAATTGGTCATTACAAGTTTAATTTTATCTAGATTTTTTTTATCAACATATCAGGAAAGTTAATTTATGTTAGTAAATTTTTTCATTAAATTAATACAATTAGTGGATTATTTTTTATTTCTTTAATCAAGTTAGTATTGTGGTACGACTCAGGTCTCACTTTAGAATTTAGACTATTGTTGACTTCGATTTTGAATTAAAAATTTTATAACGTTGAATTTTCAATTTTGAGAAGAAAAAATATGTGGACATAAATTAAGAAAAGGATTTTGTAAATGTGTCATTCTTTGGTCTTTTTATTTTAATGAAAAGTATTATTTTGGAGGAAGAAAAAAAGAACCAAGTCACTAAATGATCTTACATTACATTGAAATTTCTTGGAATTAGTCGCCATCCCACAATACCCAACTCTACCCACATCAAATTATTGATTTTTCTTTAAATTTCTTTAACCAGTGTAGTCATTTTTTATACACCAGGTCAAACTTTATCAGTTGTTTAAATATTATTTTCTCTTATCGAATTTTATCTTTATATGTAAACCAATTTATTCTTGTATATTAATTTTATGTTTGTTAGAATAGTTAAATTACTCCATTTATAAAAAAAATACTAATTTTTTCCAATTATTGTTCTCCAAAAACTCTGAGTTGTAAGCGAAATTATTTTTTAAGTTATATGGTAGTTTTGATCTTTTGAAAATTATCTAATTCACAACCAATAGTACTAAATATTTTCTTTTTTTGTTGCCATCTGATTTTACTACATCTTTTAAGTTTTAACAACATACATAAAAGCATAGTTGAGGTAAAATTAGGATTGTGTCTCTTTTAGAATTGGATGATTCTAAGTTATTAATTATGAATATAAATAGAGCTTATAGAAAGAGAAAGGGAATTCATAAATGTATAGATTATTCCAATCCTTCAAAATTCCAAACAATAATCTCCTCTAGTTTTGAATGCAAAATTAAAACTTATTCAAAAACACGTGGTCAAGGTGGAATTGACACTGAACCAACCCACATTATCTCTTCACCCCAATTTAACAAAAATCCAATCCAATAATTATAGCCTAAGTTAATTTAAGCCAAATCATCCAACGCAATAATGAATCTCCCCCTAAATAAATAAAATTCAGTTACACTTTTTTTTTATTTTGTATTCATTTACACTTTCAAACCAGTTAATTGATTCTGAAGATTTCCCCAGTTGACTAATCCTATTGTTTAGGAAAACTAGCCAATAAAATTTCCTATTTTTTGTGCAATAAATCATTACCTTTTTAATTAACCGAAATAATTCTTTTTTTTAATTTAATCCTTTTTAGGGTTTCTATGATTAATTATAGTTACAACATTGAAGCAAAGTCTTTTTTTCACACGTGCACCGAGTCAGACCGACATAACTCAGTCGACCGGACACAACCGCAAATCACGCATGCTCGGGTGGGGCAAAAAGAATGCCCCCTTAGTTTTTTTAATTATTTTTAGATACAACGTAAATATAACTGGAAAATATCTTTAAACTCAAAATTATACAAAATCTATTTATTAATTAAATAAAAGTACAAAATCTCAGACAAAACAACTCCACTCCATAATCCGTCCAGCTTTGTTAACGGAGATGATTTTTAACAAATAAATTTAAATATGATTCTAATAGAATAGGATCCAATAATAGAGGAAATAGCAGAAAAAAGCCGGAAAATTGATAGTGGTCGCCGCCTATACAAAATTTGCCGGTGGAACAGGCAAGAAAACGGCGAGGAATCTGAACGACGAACAGCTGTCAAAGTGCAACAAGCGGATCGGAGAAAAAGAAATCGCCGATATCTTGTAACAAATCATCTTGTTGATCTTCCTTTTGGCAAAACGAAGATGATAATGATCCAAAATCTTGGGGCAAATCAAGAAACAAGTCACTAAGATCTTCGATTTCTGGAATAACGGCGTCGTTTGTCGTCGTTGGGATCATCGTCTCATCGAACAACAACGATGGCCCTGTACTTGAGAAATTGAAAAACTCCTCCAAAAACGGCTCCTCCAGTAACGCCAAATCCAACGGCAATACACACTCTTGTACTACTTCCTCTTCTTCTTTAACAATTACTTTCCGGTGATCGGATATTTTCCCCTTCTCAATTACTTTTTTCACCTCCGACTCTTCGGCGGAATGCGTTCTGAAGTTCAGCACAGATTTCGGTGAACAAATGTTGTGTGAGTGAGAGTGGGATTCGTTGCCGGAGTCATAGCCGGAAGTTGAGGTGGCGGCGGATGTGGCAATAGTCTCAGGTTTTTCTTCTATCCGTTCTTGCTCCGGTTCTTGTTTTCCCGGCGGCGTAATGAAATTAGTTAAAGCATCGGGTCCCCGGAGTTTGATTGCAGCATTATCATACACAATAGCAGCTTCTTCGGCCGTATTATAAGTACCAAGCCACAGCCGTACACGTCTCGTAGGATCTCTAATCTCAGCCGCCCATTTTCCCCAAGGCCGTTGCCGTACACCGCGGAACTTTCTCCCGTTATTAACCGGTCCGTTTACTTTCACTGGCCGTTGAACCGCTGGCGGCAAATCACTTCTCGGCCTCTTCCTTCCGTTATTAACAGCCGCAACAGTCTCTTTACATCTAGCTTCGATGCTAATCTCATTAACATATTTCTTCACGCGCCGCCGGCCAAAAAACTCAGTGTCTTCATCACTGGAAGAATCAGTAGCATCCGGGTCAGTAACGGATATCCGAACTACCCGTTGTGGGTTCTGGGCATCGGATTTTTTTCTGGGTTTTAAGGAAGGTTTAGTGTATTTCTTGGTATGTGTCTTGTGCTCTGTGTACTTGGTTGGACATAGGATACTATTATGGTCCATCATAAGGTTGTAGTGAAATTATCAACTATGTTGTTGGCATATAAAAGATATTAAAGGTAAGAAACGTGAAGAAGAAGGCTAATTTGATTCAGAAAAAAGGCCTGCAAATTTGAAGAAAAGAAGAAAAAAAAGATTGCCTCAATAAAGGTTTCAATTTGATGGGTCTTTTTACCAAAAGAAGAACAAATTTTAGCAAAATAAAGAGATATAGAATCTAACACTAAAACTATATGTACATATATAAGAAGTATATTTTGAGTGATTGGCAAAGAAAAAAAATCTGAGAGATAAGGGAGTTGAAGTTGCAGCCCAATTTCAAACACTGAAATCCTGTTTTATAGGATCCCAACAGCCAATATTGGAAAATTAAAATAATAATAATTAATAATTATTCAGTCGGTAATTAAATTACTAATGAGTAATTATTAGTTTGGGGAAGGTCATATCACAAGATGGTGGCCGGGCCAAGAAATTCCGGCAAAGGGTGGGAAAATACAATATACGCACCGCCGCATCTAGTGAGCAAATGGAATTTTGACACGTGGATGTATGGACCCAGGTGGAAGTGTGGCTCAAATTGAAGAACATCATAAGCTGCTTAGTCAGCTTCTCGAGTAGTGTGATGCCTGTCACGTGAGGCCCAAGATACCCGGGTCCGTTTAAAATTAGGTAGTCAATTAGGAACATATCACTTAATTTGACTAATAAACTTGTAATTACCTTTTGATCCCTTCATTCTGCCTCTAATTACAGGTTTGGTTGCTAATTTGAGTGCAGTGGGATAAGGGTAGTTTAGGAATTGAGCTTCGTAAAACGCTGCGTTTTGAGCTGGATTTGCGGTGATATGAGTGGGTTAATGTATGTTAATTTTTTTACTGTTTTTAAGTGTCGAGTTGAATTATTTTAATTAAATTTTACAAATTTACAGCCCAGAACTAACATGGCCGGCAACCTTGAATTGGCCGCCATTTATATAATCCGGTTCTGTACCTCTCCGGGCTTTCTCTGCCCCATAATCGAGATTTGCTTTTTTCACTTCCCACTTAAGCACGTGTGAACACGCTCCCATATATTACAATTTCAATATTAACTCTTTCATTCATACTTATCCATCCCCCGCGTTAAGTCAATCCTTGATTTGTTCTTTTTCCTTGAAATAGTAATGTTAATATTTTCCTATCTTTTCATATATAAAAGTAAAAAAATTTATATCATGGTATTTAATTTTTTATTTGTTTTTTATGAGTTTATTCAGTTTAGGTTGATAATACTAAAAAATAAGTTCAAAATACTATTAACTCAAATCAAAATATTAATTTGATTTATTATTTATAATGTCAACTAAATTGAGAAAAACAACTATCAATCTCCAACTTGGAATCAAAAATTCAAATTTCATTTCAATAAAAAATTTATATATAAAATATTAGAGTATAATATTTGAGGAACAGAAAAAGAAAAAGAAGAAAAATAAGAGGAAATGATTAAATGGCGCGTAAGAGTTGGAAATTTTTGCTGCTGCCAGCTAATGGTCATCGTGAATTCCTCCCGGTGAAACTGTTACCAATCAAATTCTTGTATTCAATGAAGACACAAATTCTTATCATGCACATTACATACTCTATAACTTACGACTTGTGTGTCCAGATCATTTGGCCCGTTAGATCTGCATACTAAGGTCAATATAACCGGTGTCAGATCTTCACACTCTCAACTTGGACTGTCCGTACTAGATTTCTATATTCTAAGCATGGAATTTTCGTATTGGGCATGGCTATTCTTTCTCATTTGAATTTAACAAGTTGGATTTATTATGTTACATCTTTTCACTCAATATATAACATAGAAAAAATTTGCATCATACTCACATCAAAGTTCAGTCGGTACAATGTTGTAAATCAAAATGTTAAAATTTAAAAAGTTTTGGTTTTGAACATAAATTTTATTATGAACGGTTTAAAATTGCCACGATGAAATTTAACATGCGATTAATTAAAGTTTTAATTGATTACCCTGTTTTTGACAATTTAATTAAATAATTAATAACTTTCGGATCAGCTTATTTAACATTTTAACCGTCTAACATTTCTATTATTATACATATCAACACATGTCAGATCCCACGACATCATCCATAAATTTTAGTTCCATTACCAATTCAACATAACACATTGTTCATGCTTGATTGCTTGCTTGCAATTAACTCATATGGATTAATAATAAAAAATGAAATCAATTCTCTGACTTTCCTTTCAATTGGCGTCCATTAATTCTAGATATACAAGGTATTTCGTATGAAATCACTCAAATAGTTGTCACCTTACATATATGGAAATTAAGTTAATTAACATAATATTCAACAATCGATTATTACAATCATGTACGCATAATTTCATATTTAAACATTGACTTTCGAAGTGTATTATAACGAAACCGGCCACAAAAAGAATCCCAAAAAGCTTGGAGTTGTGAAATTCATCGTATATACATTGTACCAATATGACATATATAGAATAAAAAAAGAATTTGCATATATTAACATTAAATATATTACTCGAAAAGGAAGTTTGGAGGGTTTCACAATAGATAAATACAGCACATATTACTATTAAAATCATGTTATAAACACACTCGGCCGAAATTTAAACCTTAATTTGATTATGTAAATACACAGTTGTCTTATCATTAACAACAACGAAAGTCATGAAGTAGTAATTATTGTCGCCATATATTCCTTAATCTTGTCACCATATATATATTTATTGAATTTCAAAAACTTACAAAAGATTTAGCCACCAAGTATAAGAAAGATTCAAATATTACATCGCCACGAGAGAATGGACATGGGGTAATTGGTCCAACCAAGCCGTTTAAGAATATAAATAACACTTTTAGTGACGACTTTTCAATAAATAATTATATTTTTATTTTTTTTTCTTTTTCAAATCCTGAAACCACCACTAAAATATATTGTATATAATTATTACGTTACACATGAAACGCCATTTAGTATAATTTACTGCTCAATCCATTGACTAACAACAAAAAAATGAGTTTCATTTACTAATTTAGCATTATCAACGATTAATAGCTGTTTATACGGCACAAATTTGTCACATAATTCAAAAATACAATACAACAAACAAATAAGCCGACTATTTGCATATGTTCCTCATGTTAGATGACTAGCCAATAATATTCCATATTTATGAGTCAGACGTGTCAAATAACTAGTGGTAGTCAAAGTCACAGCATCACAGGCAGGTAACTAAGGAAATAGACAGCCGATTTAGAAGGCAGATATTTTTGGTTTATTAAGGGGCTGTTTGTGTTTAGAAATATATAACATGGATTTTAGAAATTATGATAAATTTTGAAAGGCCAAATACAAATTAATCAGGCGTGACAAGCCTGCATGGACGTATAATGTTCCAATATTATTATTTTTAATTTATTAAATACAAAGATGGTTCTTATAATTATGGCAAAAAGTGGAGTGAGACACATGATTATGGTTTTTTCTTTATATTTAAAATTTTAACCATGATGTACATGTCACATGAATCATACTGTGACACAACACATGCACTTTTACATTGCTATTGATTGAATTTCCAATGTTCAAGAATTCTCGATTTCTTATGTAAGAATTGTGTTGCAAGTCTCTCTAAATTTCAGTAAAAAAAAACAGCCTGAAAATATAAATGTAACAATAAAAAAGATATAGTTTATGGAAGATAAACTGATCAAGTCCTAAACTAACTTAAAATATGACAAATATAACCAGACAACAAAATTTGATTTTGAATACCATAATTTTATCGTAACTTGAAATCATATGATAAGAGACAAATTCAACCATGTGGAGTTTGAATTCTTAGATTGGTCAAAGAATAATAGAATTAATTGTAATATGTTCTTTAGGGAAAAAAATTGTTGCAAGATATTACAATAAAACTACGATCCTATGCAGTAGACGAACATATTTGACAAAGTTTATGTATTGTATTTCAATAAAAAAAAAATAATGTTATTGACCTCTTAAATTTTTGTTGCACGATTTTCAAATACTACCTCGAGATTTAAGGTTCAAATTCGAAATTTCTCTAGTGATTACACTTTTTGATGTTCAATAATCTTACGAACCGAGTTAACATTGTAGGACAAGTTTAATCATCTATTGTCAATGTAATAATATAGCAACTTTAAATAGTATTGCTTATTGAGCTTCTTAATAATAAAATTTGTTTTATATACATGTTTCTTTTATCTATTACATGGTATCCATGCTTCAAGTTGATCAAAATAAAAAAAAATTACATTTAAAATGTACACATGTCTTCGTGGACGGAACCCTTGAGCAGACTTTAACAAATATAACTACAAAAAAAATTACAGTATGAAAGTGTGTGTAAATGGAGGTTAAAGATCCCATATATGAGAAAAAAGAGTTTGTATTTGGATTAGCAAAGACAAAATATGCATGAAATTTGAGCAAACAAGTTGTTCGACATTTGCGCCCTTCAAGTGAATATATATCAACAAAAGACATATAAAACAGTACACCAAATTCGACAAAATCAACCCATATTTTTATTTTTTAAATTACAAACTTGCTTAGATTTTTGTTCATACATACAATTGGTATAACTGAAAAGTATTAAAATACAGAGTCAATTTGTTATTGTTATATATATTTGGAAGTTTGATAGTAAGTAAGTAGTAACACAAATGGGGGATAAGTCAAAGAGCTCACAAAGTCCAATATTAACTACACTTAATCATCACTCTTAACTGAGTTAAATATTTAAGCATCAAGTGGTAGATGCTCTTGATTCTTGCATTGTACCGGCTTCTCTTCCTCCTCCATGTTTTCAAGCTTCCACCTTTTGCTCCTATAAATTTTGTTACTTATAAAAACATTATATGTTATAGTGACATATTTCTTAACCTAGTGATTGAGACTGAAATTATGATCTTAGAAGTCAAAAGTTCGAGCCCGCATACGAATATAGCATGGTTGAGATTTTTTTTAAAAATTAATTTAAGCACAGTTTAGCAAATGTAAGAAAAATCACATTATAATTATAAACGTCCAAATGATAATGTGTTTTGCGCAATTGTTATAGGATTGTCGATTATGTAATATCTTCAATTTCGGGACTAAGCTTTGCTCTAGGTCTTTTACCCAAAAGATCGGATCAAAAGAAGTTATATATTCATATTTATATACCAGTAACTATTGATGCATTTAGCCAACTTAAGACTTTGTCCTTTTTATCCAACAACAGTTAATAATTGAAAGTGTTATTACTTATTTATGATAAGAAGAAAATACAACCTGGTTGGGACGTTCGCCCCTTAAATTTTCACCCACCCTAATCTTTTTCTAATGGAGGGACACATCGTCCATCCGGAGATTTTTAAAAAAAAAATAAGAAGAAAATACAAGGTGTGAAAAAATAAATACAAGAATGTTTCACATGTTCTAAGACGAAACATAGAGATATTTAGTAGTGGAGACAGCATCCTCCCAACTGATGCTAGTGTCTTCTCACCAGGATTTTCCCTTGGTCATTGTTGCGTTATACAAGATTCAATTGGAAAGTTTATCCTTACTAGATCTGCTCTTTTTCAAGGAAATGGAGATCCTTTCTTGGAAATAGAACTGGTTGGATATTGTTTACGTGGTGAATGTATTAAACAATAATTCTCTTTTTTTTTTTTGAAAAACCCCGGGAGGAACGATGATAATAATAATTCTCTTTTAGTTAAGCATTAGATAAAACGTTTTACTAATGTTCATATAGAGTATGCTGGTACTTAATAGTTTTGGGATTCAAGTCGCACATTTTTTTAGCTAAGGTAATTGATTTTTCGATAAATAGAAGAACTATTGTACATTTTTTTATTAGAATTGTTACTTGATTCTAATTTTATATCATGGCTAAATTTTTTATATTGAATATGTGACGAGTGGATTTTATTCAAATTTCACATGAGCTGGTAGAGGGACTTGATTTAACTATTTTCCATATTTAATTAAACTGTCACTTAAATCTTATACGAACTAAATACGGATGTCCATCACAGGCACCAAATAAAACACATATACTACTTTTTTTAACTACTTCAAACAATATTTGTTCTTTACTCCTCTTTTCTTCTCTCTAATCCCTTTTTAACTAGATTCTGCCAGCTTTTTTCTTTTACAGTTACTTTTAAAAAACAAAATAAGCCTCCAGGTTATGTAAATTGGGGTTTTTTTTTAACATTGGCTAATCATGCCTGACATTTCAATTACGTACAGTTATTTTTGAGCTCTCTGCAACGTTCCATAAACAAATAACCAATAGCTTAAATAGGAATTCAAATCAAATTCAATGGTGCCTTGATGAATATGTAGGGTATCACGCTAGTTCTCCAGAATTAAATTTCTAACAAATCAAAAGTAAGCATGTTGACGTGAACTTGATTTTTATTAATAAATCTAAACCCTTTTTAGTTTTTTTTTATCACGGGAAATTTTACTTAATTGAACTTAAGCTCCGTTCTCTTCAACTACAATTCAATTAAGTTCAGTTAAATTAAGTTCAGTTAAGCTCAGTTCAGTTGCATTCAGCTATGTGTAGTTACAAATTTGCATTAAATTATGTTCGGTTAAGTTAAGTTCAGTTAAGTTAAGTTCAGTTTAGTTCAGTTTAGCTTTTAGAAGTTGAAGTGAACATAACCTTATGAACTTTTATGTTATTATTTACAATGGTTTTTTTACAGTTCAACTTGTAATTTCTTTCTTTGAGTTTTCACTTGTCAAGAGTTGCATTCTGATAAATTCCAATAGTCGAGATTTCAGGGCAAATAAAAAAGGAAAAAAGGTCCCCTTTTCACAAAAGTGGATATTTGTGGCACTTCTAAATTAACTGGACATGTTAAAGTGAAAACCACTTGATATGTACAAGATATATGTGAACTATTAATTTATCATATATGCTATATTTTCTTGCAAATGATAAATATATTTGGCCTAATGTGAATGACAAATTTTATTTGCTTATATGAGATCAACTTTGTAATTTCTGTTATGATGTTACGGGTCTGGATGAGACTGATTTGCAAGACGGTAGTGAGTTAGAGTAACTTGCTGTTTGGCGATATAACTACTCCGATATTTAAGTCTCACAAGATTTTGATAAGAAACGAGTAAGATAATGAAATGGTTAATAACTTCAAAGTTGTTTGGCTTGTCTATGTTTAACACGAATAATGATGACATGACATAACCGAATGTCTCAGATGTCTCTTATATTCTGGGTCTCCTTATAGGCTTTTTATGAAGACTTTTTGTCCGATACCTCAAAAGACCCTCGAGAAGGATTGACAAGTCCATGAATAGACAACAAATACGTTCATGTTCTAATTTTAACATTAGTATTTGACATTTTTTGTATTGTTTAATAAGCGCTAGAATGTTACTAAAAATGCATAGGTCATGCATTAAATGAACTTCAACAATAAATCATGAACGAAAAATCGTATGAATTATAACAAGATGACCCCAAAATATATTTAAGTTCGCAAAGAAAACCAAAAGTATCTAATACAAATATACAATACATTAAAAGTTGAAATAGCCAAAAAAGATTCTTCTTAACTAATCTATATAGCTCGGAAAAGTATGCACATGGAATTCGAACTTAATTCAAGCCAAAATGTACAAGTTACCTTGAACTTGAGACCTTTTCTTTTGTTAGATATTGCTAATTCTAAAAAGTTCATGCCCACTCATCTAAATTTGTTCAAGTGGTACTCTTGAGCTTCTTAGTGTCACATGTCACTTATTAATCGAAGAAAGTAAAACAAAAAATTTGACATTTATGAAAAGTCAAACCAATAAAAAAGGTGACACATGATACTAAGAGGGTTCACGTGTGCACTTTTGCCTAGTTTAAGGGTATGGTGAGTGTTGAACCCAACTTAAACATTGCTCAACCATCTAGAGTTAATGATTTTGACAATATAAATCAGTAGGACAACAACCTATAATTCAATATAGTAGTTAACATTTAACTTGAGTAAATTAGGCATAGTTAAAATTAATTTATCTAATCCTGGTGACTTATGAAACTTAGTTTATTTTGCTAACACTGGCTGGTGAGTAAAGATACTCAACACGGTAAAATATGAGTTAAGCTCAGCTCTTAAATCTCGTACTTGTATGCTGAGTGATTTGAGTTACTCTGTTATAACACATATGCTTTTACACTTGCTCTGTTAGAAAGGAATATTCCTAGTTTGTGTATTTCTAGTCGTGACGATGATCTGATACTGAAATAAAAAAAGAATAATAAATGTAGTCCAAGGGAAAGCTGTCCATGCGGAATGCTGGCTTGTCAACGCTAAAGTCCAATAACAACAAACTGTCTCGTCGCATTTCAAACCTAAGCCGCGCCATTCTGTAATGTCATGACTTAAACAAATTGCAAGAAGCCACGTAGCATCGCTCGCTCTTTATTGCCAGATAGAATTTACTTGAAGATCAAGAATGGGCAAGATTTCGATTCAACGGTTTAATCTCGCAGATTAACAAATTATCTCGCACATCAATGGTTAGAAATCTATCTCACAGCATATTCCAATCTGTCTCTAACGGGAAGAAGCTTGATGACTAGACGAGAGAATATATTGAAAATTAAACGAGTTGAAGGACAATTTTACAACGACTACTTCAATCTTTTCCTACAAATAGAGACTGAAGGCAGAAATTCAAACTTGGTAAATACACCTGGAATTTCCTAAGTATTAAATCTATGCGCAAGCATACTCAGCAATCAAGAAGTTCCCAAATTAGAATAATTACTGCAATTCTACACTCTGTTCTTCACAAAGCCAGATAGATCAAAAAATTGTAATAGATCATATTTGTAAGGAGAAACAATGGTTTATAAGTTGTTTCTTCACTCATCTTTATATACTCTGAGTGATAGCATTTTGAGAAGGGCACTCAAATTGTTTGATAGTAGAATAGTTTAAAAGGTATTCGTTTGTAAGCTACCTGTTGTGAAGGCTTCTCCGCCTAGTTAAAGGAGTAATCGAATGGTGGATTAAAGTTCGGAGAAGGAATCGGGGGACTAGAGGTAGGTGGAAGGCCGAATCAGGATAAATCGCGTTGTTTGATTCTCTTTAAATTCTCATCTCTTTATTTTACTCAACAAGTATATATCTCAGCACACATCTCTTTTACATTCACATTATTTTATCTATGTACTGCATTAGTCAGCCTCAGTGAGTATTCTTTCTCGACATATTCTGCCAAACTGAGACTTAGTTCAGTTTGCGAGTTTTGTTGAATCTTTAAATTGCTCACATTTCATCATTCTAACTAAACTCAGCTCGCTTAGTAAAGTAATCTTAAAGGAACTAAAAAGTGACCTAACAAGTTTTGAACATTCACCCCTTTATCTGAGTGTGTTAAGCTAAACGGGACCAACAGTGAGAACTTTGTAAAATTGAGGGTGGTAGTATTCAATAAGAACTATCAAGTTGAGTAGCTTAATGCAATTATTGTTACTGTGTAATTTATTATGTTTTTACTTTACTCGTCGAGATACGATTTTGCTGTGCTGCCATAAAGTTTTTTTTGAATTATCGTACTCAATATTTTAAATCTATAAAATCATTTTTTTTCTTGTAAAAAAATGATGAAGAAGATCCATTTTAAAAAGAAGGGTCACCTCTTGACAACGTTGAAGCTTTATTACAAAGTCTGTGCTAATTAATACTGAAGCTCGGAAATTAATGAAACAAAGTTTTAAAAATGTTAGCCAGCACATCCTGTTATAATTAAGTAGAAAACGAACATTAATGAAAATAAAAACAAAGGTGATAATATTCTTGAAAGATAAGCAAGTCGCTCAAGGCTTCTAATTGAAGCAAGAGATGTTGGTCCCCTTTCTTTCTTCCATTACATTACATTCTTTTCTCAAACTTTTAAAAATATTATCCACACCTGTATCAAACTCTCTTCACTACATACATACTTACCTAGGCTCCGATATTTCGATAAAAAAAATTTAAAATTGCAAACGACTTTTGAATGCATATGCACTTCAATTTTTTTAGATTAATTCGTCGGGCAGGCCGGCCCAGGTCCATACTTTAGAACTTCTGCTCGGGTCGGGCTAACAAGGTCATTTCCAAGCCCGGACCAAACCCATGAATATTTTTTTTGTTATAAATTTTTTATTAAATTAATAGAAAAAATATAAAAAAAAAGTCAAAATATATTTAAAGTTTAAATATAATTGCATTATTTACTTAAAATTTTTAATATTTAGTAACATTTATCGTAACCAAGTATAAAAATTTAACAAGATAAAATATAAAATCTTAAAATACTAATAAATTTAATATATAAATATATAATAAATAAATAAAATTATTCGTCGGGTCGAGCTTGGGTATATATATAAAAACCAAGCCCGGCCCATAAATCTTCGAGCTTTGATGGGCTTGGGCCGGGTTTTTTTAAAAATGCGTGTCCAAGCCCGGTCCATGGAAGCGGGCTCGCCGCCCGGCTCACGAACAAGTTTAAATTTTATTTTGCTCCTACCTACTTAGGTCCTGTTCTTTTCAACTTCTGAAAGCTGAACTGAACTAAACTTAACTTAATTTTATTGAACTTAACTTAACTTAACTTATTTCAATGTAAATTTATAACTACACATAGTTGAACTTAGCTGAATTTAACTGAACTGAACTTAATTAAATTGTAGTTGAAGTAAACAGGGCCTTAATTTGAAATTTATATTTTTTCTTGTATATATTTCTATAACTCTAAATTTCTTTCATTTTTATGTTTGAATTGTTGAAAATGTTTATTTAGATTCCGAACTATCCAATTTTTTTAATTTGTGTATGACATATACACTATTACCTTTAATTAATTTTGGAACAATCCAATTGAAATACTATTTTTATTAGAACTGATGCCAATAAAATTCGAAAATAACAAAAAAAAAAAAATCATAACATGGAAAATTATAGTTTTATTTTGTTGTTCCCTAAAATTGAATTTTACACACTAATGAGTGAACCAACAAGGCATACCTCAGCTATTACACATCGCAATGTAGAAGTGAAAATTGTGGGTTTGATACCCATCATTTTTCAATGTTTCATATTTATACACCAATGAGTGAATAATCGGATATTTCAAGTACCAAATATAAAAAAAATTATGAAATTTTAATAGGTCAAACATTAAAAAAACTATTTAAATTACAGAGCAGGAGTTGGAAAAGTATTCAAATTTGTAGTTTCATGATGTTGCTTGTGTTTGGAAACCCCTTCAACCATTTTTTTTTAATTTATGGAGTAAACATCAATTCTTATTATGGAATTACGACTACTGTTTTTAGTTCAGAAACAAAAAATTATCAACAATATTTTTCAACTATCCTTAACAACTAATAGCAAAAATTAACAAACAAATCAAAGAGTCCATTTATTAGTGAATATTTGTCTTTTAGGAAAATTGAGAAAATTATATATACTACCTCCTCTTAAAGCAAAATGAAAAGATAGAAA
This sequence comes from Euphorbia schlechtendalii, assembly GCA_949673415.1. NCBI lineage: Eukaryota > Viridiplantae > Streptophyta > Magnoliopsida > Malpighiales > Euphorbiaceae > Euphorbia > Euphorbia schlechtendalii. The sequence goes on from CATIWQ010152314.1 coordinate 16,981, forward strand.
GACTAAAGTTAGATACTTCTAAATGTTGACGTTAGGAGAATCAGATGCATGCATGCCTCTTCCTTTTTTGGGGTTATCAAAGGAGTCAAACATTTTCTACCACCAATTTACTACTTTAAATATTTTGTACTTCTATAATTTATATAAAAAATCTTTTGACGTGCAACTTTATGGAAAAAAATCTTTAAAAATGAAAGGATCAGTAAACATCTTTTCCAAATATGTATAGCAGGTGCAGGTCACGTGGTGGAGTTGTGGATGTAATTTCTGCGCATTAAATGATCATCATCAGATAAACTTTGATACAGTATATAAGACATAAATAACTACAAAATACATTTATTTTGTTTATTTGTTTCAAGACACGTACATGAATTTTGTGTTATGTTTTACTACTACACACACAAGTATCCAAGTGCATTTCCAAGATTCAGTGCACTGGTAACTGATTTATTAACTATTTTTCAAACACATAACAGATTATTTAACTAACGGGACTAAGCCTTTTTTGTGCAAAGTGTCTTGTTTTGTCTACCAAAAAAGTTTAACAATAGAATGCACATGTACATAAGTATATTGACATTTTTATTATATTTACGTAAGTAATATAAAAGTGGGTAGATATTTTGTCTCGAGAACTGATGAGTGGTCCAAGGGCAGAGGGGACAGGATATCGTTGCCGGTTACCGGCGCCGTTCACGCCTTCTCTCGGAGACCAAACAAATGCACATGTTTTTACCCATGTGGGATGACGTGGCATCATTTGTAAGTTGTAAATTCACTAAGACAATGCTACCCAGTCAGTACTCATTATCTCCTCGTCTGAAATGTATCAGTCGTGAAATTGCGTAATGTTGCTAATTTCAGTTTAGTGAAGTAAAAATTGTGATAGACAAAAAGAGACGGGTATGACTGAATTTTAATGAAAAGTCGTCAAAACACAATCCAAAATACGATTAAAATGAATGAAACATGTTTTTGGACAAATATTTGGTTTTGTTTTGACAAAATGAAAGTGGGAAAGAATGGTGTCAAATGTAATTGAAGATAAAGTTATCATAGATTGTATTTATATTTAATACATCTCTTCTAATTTTTTAGGTAAGCTATACTTTTTTTTTATTTCATTTAATTTGTCCTCTCCTATACTCCATCCGGTTATTAATATATTTTGGATTTTTTACTTTATGTCTTTTAATTTGTCATCTTAGATAACAAATGTATCTTTCAACATTTTTTCTCTAGTTTATTCATGTACTCCATTTGATTATTAATATTAGTCATTTTAGATTTTTTACTTTGATTCCTTTTACTTGTCATTTTAGAATATTGATGCAACTTTCAATAATTTTTTCCTAATTTACTGTTATTTTAATTAGGAAAGAAATTAAGTATAAATAAAGTTATAAGCTGGTAATTAAGAAGAAAAAGAATTTTATTATAAAATAATATAGATAAATAAGTTATTTAATAGTTTATTAAATGTCTTGTTGGTTTTTATGTAAAGTGCAAAATGGCTAATATTAGGAATCAGGTTGTGTAATATTTAGGATGGAAAAAAATCTGCTGTCCCCAAAATGGTGTCTCCTTCCATGTCTCTCCATTCATTATTTGACACGTGGTCCATTTCTATGAGAGAGAAATTAGAAAATAGGAAAGAGAAAATGTAAACAATAAAAAAACAAATTAATAATTACACATGTCAAATAATGGATGGGAGACATGGAAGGGGACACCAATTTGGGGACAGCAGATCTTTTTCCATTTAGGATATATATTATCAATTGATAAAACCATAAATTGTTAATTAATAAGAAAGAGAAAGCTATTTTAACAATGCAATAAATTTTTCACTAACTTGTGTAAAATCTTAAAAAGACTAAATCTTTGTTCTCTACTTTTCTTCTTCTTCGATTACAAATTAATTCAGTTGAGTTCAGTTTAATTAAGTCTAGTTCGTTTCATTTCAACTCACTTCAATTCAATTTAGTTCAACTATTTATTGTTATAAATTTTTATATCGAAATAAGTTCAGTTTTGTTCATTTTAGTTCAGCTTACTTCAATTCAGTTCAACTCAATTCATCATTTGGAAGTTGAAAACAATAAGAGCTAATATAAATGAATGTAGGGAGTATATTTTCATATGAAATTACTTTTAAGGTATTAGACTATTCAATAACTCAAATGTCATTTTGATGCATATGATCTATTGAAATTGCTTATTTGGTGCTCATGTATTCAACTTTTACCTATTTGGTATTTGACATATCAAATTTTAGTATGACAATTTCAGGGACCATTGAGGATCAATAATTCTATGCTTCTATGCATAATAAATGAAACATACCCTTTTTCTAAATGACAATGTAGATATTTCATGTTTTTTGTTTGTTAGGTGGATACTTTATTTTTGAAAATACTAGAGTGAGGGAAAAGGTAAGCGAAAGAGATTTCCACAACCGTTAAAAACCCTCAGCAAGGTATGATATTCTAATAAATAAAATCATTGACCTCAAGGTGAGATCAATAGAAATTTAGTTACAAGAAAGTAATATGTCTGAGAAATTAAACACATCAGAAACCAAGAATTGTAAACGTCGCTTCCTTTGTCTAGAAACAAACCAACAAAGATGAATACATGAGCAAAGATGATCTTTGGTGCTCATCACTCCCTCAAACACGAACTTGTTTCTCTGCTTCCATAACGCCCATGCAATCAAGAACCACAAGGGCGTTCCAAAATCACGACTTGATCTCGGAGTAAAACAGCTCTGCCACAGTTGCAAGAAATCGAATCCCGAAAACGACATGATCACTGAAATGCCAAATAATCTGAAAGCTTGAGCCCATTTTCTGTAACTTCTGTTGTAATGAAAAAAGGCATGATCAGTTGTTTCCTCCTCGTCACAAAACGAACACCTCCCATCTGCAACAACATGACATTGGCGATTATGGAGGAACGCCTTGGTTGGTAAGCATCCATGAAAGACAATCCACCCAAAGAATTGTACTTTGGGCAAAAGGCAAGCATTCCAAATTAACATGAAATCAACTCGTGGTTTAGGCCTATGTGTGTAGAAACCTAAACAAAAAGACGATGCCACGAAACCTGTCGTGCATCAAAAGGACATCTGAGTTATAGAACTAGCCAAAAAAGAAAATGTAATCCTTTTAAATAACGGTACTACATAAACTTCATTGATTTGATTTCCAACACCACACATTTTCTTTACTTTTTTATCTATTATTTTTCCTTATTAATTCTATGCATGTTCAAGTGACTCGTGATCTAGCTGATTGAACTAATAGCTAGGCTCGATGTCCATATGAATCAGGCTTTTGGATAAACACATATTGAAATAAGCATGGATTGGCGCCAAAAAAACCACATGATTGAGCTTTATTTTTTTTTTGTATAAAAATCAAAACCATATATATATATATACACACACACATACATATATACATATATATGTATGTATATATATACACATATATACATATATATATGTATGTATGTATGTATTTATATGTATACATATACATATATATACATATGTATATGTATATACATACATATATATCTATGTATATGTATATACATACATATATATCTATGTATACCTATACATACATACATATATATCTATGTATACCTATACATACATACATACATATATATACATATACATACATACGTGTGTGCACGCGCGCGCACGTGTGCGTGCGTGTGTGCGCGTGTGCGTGTGCGTGAGTGTGCGTGTGTGTGCGTGCATGCTTGTGTGTGTGCGTGTGCGTATGCGTGTGCGTATGTGTGTGTGTGTGTGTGCGCGTGCGTGTGTGTGCGTGTGCGTGTGCGTGCGTGTGCGTTGTGCGTTGTGCGTGCGTGCGTGCTTGTGTACCAGACCCAGCCCGCCCATTGAACATATGTTTATAATTTAGTAAAATTAAACCACATGCTTGAAAAATTAGATTTTATTACTTTTACAATAAACTTTGTCATTTTATTAAATTATATTTTTTCTTTTACTTTTTCTTGTAATGATTTTGTCTATCTCTTGTAAACACCTTTTTTTCATATTTAATTTAAATTTTGCAACTTCAAATATCCATATTTCATAAACGATTGATTTTTTTGAACCAACGCTTTGAAATATTTTTTATTCATTTTAATTTTATCTTTAAAATGATACACATATTGATTTTTTTCGAAAAAAATGTATTGCAATCTTATACATGACATAATTGTGGTATAATGCTCATTATTTACTGTCTTTTCATGAAGACGTTATACATAGTATAAGAGTTGTACAATGTATATTATTTATTCTCCTTTATGTTCATAACAATACTGAATTTTCCTTAAAAATCATGACATGAAGGCCTTAAACCTGATATGAAAACTCTTATACATGGTACAATAGTGATATAATGTATTTATACAGTATATCCCCCTTTATGTTTACAACAAAAATTCTTTTCCAGTAAAAACATTTATCGCAGTTTTATAATATAATAACGGCATAATAGTCGTTTTTTACTACCTTTTCATGAAGATGTTATACACGATATAAAAATGGTATGATGTATTTTATAGTCTTTTTTTAAATACATTAAACCACTATTATACAATGTATAACGCATTCATGAAAAATGTAATAAAAACAGGTATTATACCACTATTATACTATGTATAAGACCGAGATAAATATTTTTCTGAAAATTTTGCAATATATATCATTTTAAAAGATAAAACTAAGATAAATAAAATATTTTAAAACGTCGAAATTTAGAAGAGACCTTAACAGTTAACATGGTGGATCCACAAATAACAATGCCAAATAATGTAAAGCATCAAACTAATATCTAGATTAATATATGAAAACGTTGTAAAATCTTTTTTTAATTGATATCAAGATTTGGTTGGAATGCTAAAATTTGTGGTTAAGAAGAGCGCAATAATTTGAGCCTCGAGTTGAGGAAACTGTTTTAGATTTTTTATTTAATATAGTATGCCATATTATTCACATAATTTATAGAGATATTAATTAGGTTTTTTAGAATGATTAGTTTGAAAAAAGCAATGAAAAAATATGGGGGAAATGTGGTCGACAAATCCCACTAAATCCTTAATTGTACCATTTTATTGGAATGAAACTACACTAACCTACTATTTTCTGTTGCTTGCATGTGATCTTTTACAATTGTTTTTCTGTCCTTATATTATAGTAATTTATTTATTTTATTAAATAATAAAAAATATTCATATAAAAGTTAAATTTAGTTGACTAATAAATGAAAATTTATTATTGGATAAAGTTTTTGAGAAATAAAATTACATATTATCATTTTTGGGTCATGTGGATTTTAGTCACATCATCACAGTTCTTAAATTCTTAAAAAATTAGTTTTCAATGGATCGATGATTATTTGATGAAGTTTTTTAATTTCAGAAATGTTGGATTATAAACTTGATCCATCTAAAAAAACGCAAACCAAATTTGAGGTTATTAATTACAACAAATTTGGAGGTCATTAAATTCAACCAAATAAGTTGACTATTAATTGTTTAAGTACAGATTTGTGGTTAGTTGGATGTTGTAGTTAGTAAATGTGTTGGTTGAGAGTTGTATTCTTTACCTATAAATAGGTGAGTTGTTTAGTTGTTTATCATCAAGTAGAAGTAAGAACTTCTTAGAAGAGAAAAGAAGAAAAATAAGAGTGAGTTGTGTCATATTTAAGTGAGTGTTCTTGTAATATTTTCTTTGAGTTTAGTCAAAGTTGTTCTTTTGAGTGTTAGATTCCCAATAAAGTAGTACCAAAGCCAGGATTAAAGCTCGATTTCGCTTCCGAAAAAAAATTCATTTCCGGGTGCAAAAAAACCCAAGTTCAAAGAAATCTGTAGTTTGCAAGGGAATATAATTCCGTTGCTGTTTCCTTGCTGAATCCGTTAGAAAATCTGCAGGTTGTAAGGGAAAAACAATCTCTTGCAGAATCCGTCAGAAAATCTGTAGGTTGCAAGTGAAATTAATCTGTTGCAGAAATCCGTCAGAAGGCTCTTGGAAGGCACACAGTGTTGCAAAAGAGTTTATAAACAGTCGTAACAGCTCGTGTACTCCTAGAGAAACTATTTGAGTAATATGGTGAATGGAGTGGCATCGTTCCAAGTTCCAACACTCAACAACAACAATTATGACAACTGGAGTATCAAAATGAAGGCTCTTCTTAGTTCGCATGATGTTTGAGATATGGTAGAGAAAGGCTTCAACAACCCAGAAAATGAAGCCACTCTTACACCCCGATCAAGCAATAAGTTTGAAGGATTCTCGATAGAAAGACAAGAAAGCTCTCTTCCTAATCTATCAAGCCTTAGATGACGACGGTTTTGAGAAGATCTCAAATGCAACATCTGCCAAGCAAGCATGGGAGAAGTTGCAAACGTCATACAAAGGAGTTGAGAAAGTGAAAAAGGTACGTCTCCAAACTTTAAGAGGTGAGTTTGAATCCTTACACATGAAAGCGTCAGAGTCCATTTCAGATTATTTTTCAAGAGTAGCAGCCTTCTCTAATCAAATAAAGAGAAATGGTGAGAAGTTAGAAAAAGTGAGGGTCATAGAGAAGATACTCCGTTCGTTGGATCCCAAATTTGAGCATATTGTGGTGACGATTGAAGAAACCAAAGACTTAAAGGAAATGACGATCGAGGAACTCCAAGGATCACTACAAGCCTACGAAGAAAAACACAAGAAGAAACAAGGGATCGCTGAACAACTCCTCAAGCTATAACTCAAGGATATGAATGAAAGCCATGGTAACGCTAAAAGACAACATGGAAGAAGCCGAGGCAGAGGTAGAGGTCGAGGCCGTGGATGAGGTGGTATCTGTGGTCGTGGACAAAGTTGGAACAATAACAACAATTCCAACAATAACTATGAGAACGGAGAAAGCTCCACTCATGGTCAAGGAAGAGGCAATGCAAATGCAAGGTATGAAAAATCTCAAGTCTAATGCTACAATTGCCAAACGTTTGGACACTACACTTTAGAATGTAGAGCTCCAAGCAATAAGGTCGAGGAC
>CATIWQ010152341.1:0-10260 GCA_949673415.1 Euphorbia schlechtendalii
TACACTCCAAGCCTCTCCCCAAATGGATTATAACGAGGAAGGTACATGCGATATGGCAACAAGTGCTCCACCCGCTCAAGTACTATGTTTTCTCAGGGAGGTAGATTAGTATAAGAGAAAGCTTTGCGGTAATAGGGTACCTTAGACTTACAGGCTAATCCCCTCTATTCCAATGCGAAATTATGAATATGTCATAATTAAGAAAACATGGAATAATGTGATCAATACTTTTTAGCATTATATAAAATGTAAAACCTTTAAAAAAAGTTTAAGAAGAATCCCCAGCAGAGTCACCACTGTGAGCAGATGAAACGAAGCGATGGGCCGAGGGCGCGCGAAGATGAGAGGTGGGTCCATCGGGGTGTTTAAAAAAAAGGTACAAGGTCAGGGACCCGGTAAAAAGGTTGGTAGAGAAAGCGAAAACATTTTTAGATTGGTCAAACCCGAATTCGCAGTCTCTTAGTGTAGAGTCACCACATGGATTAGCTCTTTCCAGGAATTAGAGTCCTGTGAGGCTTAACGTCCGAGGGATGGCCCACTAAGACATAGAGATTTGGGTCCGAGATAAGTTGCTTATTTCTTATTGGATCACATTATATTACATCAATAGAAAACCATATTTCTTAATTGTGCATATTCGCACTTAGGTCATTTTCGAGTTGTTATGCATGATTTATGTATATTTGAAAGAGTTACATCCATCCATAAAATAGTAAATAAATGCGGAAAGTAAATGTGGAAAAGTAAAGATTAAAAATTACAAAACCTCAGGGGATGCAACCACCCGCCTAATCTATTAATTACATTTCCCAAAAAAAATTAAAATGTGATACCCGAAGGAAAATAAAATCCTAGGCATACATCTAATCCTAATCTACCTGCATACATCTAATCATAATCTACCTGCATCCACAAAGGTTAGCATAGGGTATATTACAATATTGCACATATGCTCGATTTTGGTTTCGGCGAGGCCCACGTGGCCTATTGAAAAATCATGATAATAGATTTATTGAAAATAAAATGATTCATTTTATTAACACATTGGTTGCTCGTTTTAATTAATGAAATTGCTTGCATGGTAAAATGGTGGGGGCTGTTATCCGAGAATATATTTTATTCCCTTCGTGGGGGGATTCTAGCATGTATCTCCATTAATAAAGAAATTACAGATGAAGAGAGAAGATTACAACATTGAGAATAAGATATAACAATAAAAGTCCTAGGTCCACGAATTAAATCAGAAAAGAAGAAACAACAGACAATGAACATGGGATTCTTAGTTCTAGGAACTCAGAGACTTACCCTTACGGAATGAATCCACTTCGAAGATATCCGCTCAACTCTAGGGAGTAATCCTCATCGTCTTTTGTTTAGGTTGTGAAAAATGTAGTGAAATCCGAGAGATAATTGTTTAATTCTTGAAATCAAATGCAGTTCTCAAAGCTATGTTATTTTTTTCTAAAAATTTTCGGGTCCTGAATATCGAAAATTCCCTAATTACTTATAGGAAAAATCTCGAAAATCCAAAAAAGGCAGGAAATTCTGGCGGTCCTCTCCAGAAAATAGCTGGGAGGCTCGCCAGAAAAAGTCTGGCGAGGCTGGCTTCGCTAGAAAGTTTGGCGAGCCTTGTCAGAAAGTCTAGCGAGGCAGGTCCTGAATCGAGTTCCTTGCGGTGTTTGTTGTGTTTTCATGTTTTTTTTATGTATTTTCATATTTTTTTAATTAATTACTAAACTAAAAAGAAATAATAAATAATTTTATTAGAAAAAATCCTTTTAAATTCAGAGATGAAGAAGACTCCCATTTGAAGATATTTGGATACTCGAAAATTGTGTGATTCAAGGATAAAATCCTGAAAAAGCCATCATCATTGAACGTGCTAGCTGGTACAAAATCTCGTGCTCACAACATTAAAGCCTACACGGATGCAAATTGAGCAGGTAATCCAATAGACCGAATGTCTACATCAGGCTACTTCACTCTGGTAGGAGGAAACTTAATCACTTAGAGAAGCAAGAAGTAGAAAGGTGTGGTGGCACTTTCCAGCACTGAAGCAGAATTTTGAGGTATAGCTCGAGGACTTACAGAGGTCCTATGGATACAAAAGTAATTAACTGAAATTGTCTTCCCACCATCTAAGCCATGCGAGTAGATGTGTGACAATCAAGCAGCCATACGAATTTCTAAGAATCCAGTACAACATGATCAAACCAAGCATGTTGACGTTGATAGACATTTCATCAAAGAGAAACTAGAAGCAAGAATGATTATTCTTCCGTATGTAGGGTTTGAAGATCAGTTAGCAGAAATTCTAACTAAAGTAGTAAGTGGGAAGATATTCACCAAAGTTCTTGACAAATTGAGCATTGGTGATCCCACTACTCAACTTAAGGAGGAGTGTTAAAAAGCAAAGGTATATTTGGGATCAGTGTTAATCATCATTTCCAAGTTAAAAGGTAAAAATCATAGTACATAAAATTAGGATTACAGAATAGGAAATGGCATAAATTACAGTTATGACTTTCCATGTATATATGGCTTACTCTAGTATAAGAAGGGACCTTGTATGTGTTGTATAATCATCATAGAAATACAATTTCAGTTTATAATCCCTCTCATATATAACTACTGTGTGACAGATGATTGTACTTGTGCATTTTATTTTTATAACTGTGTACCAGCATCAATGGTTCGTTTATAAAAATTGATGTTATCGTGACTTCAGCAAATTTTTTTTCTTGAGAATGTTTAACTTCAATGATAGGCATGTTTTGCATAAATAGAAGCTGCTCTGCTATGATTTAAACTATACTGAATACTTGAAATCTAGATTCATAAACATGCATTCAAAGCAATAATCATACAAACTATTTAAAACTTGCAGAAACTTAAAAAACATAAGAAAATTTTAGGTTGTACCCCTTGATAGAGCTAAACTCTATCCTTAAAGGTTACATTAACCGACGATGAAGGAGGGTAACTTTATTATTGATAATGGTACTAAAGATAAGATAAAGATACATTGCAAATCCGATTACAGGCTAAGTGATCACAAAAGCTCAAGAAAGAGATGAAAATACAAGTTTAAGCAAAACAAAATCGCAGAACAAAGCTTAACCCCAAAACTGAACGAAATAACTAGTGAACCTGAAACCAAGGATGAAATCTCTCTTTTATATCCCCTGAAAATAACCACCTCCAAGTAAGTTATATCTCATAAATAATCTCAAATATCAAGTTGAAACAGAAAACATCAAACGGAGTAGAAGAGATGGAGATGAAATAGAATCGGTGGAGAGAAGAAGAGAGAAATGAAACGGTTTCGATTTTAGGTTTTGAATTAGGGTTAAGGGAAAAAGGGATATTTACATGAGCTTGAACCTGGGTCACAAAAATGTTGTACTTGAAAATGGGCTTCAACAAACTTTTGATAATTTCTTGGGCCTTGAATGTAAATGGGCTATTACTTGTGCAAATGAGCTTAGCAAGGAATAAAGGCCCAACAACCAAACAATCCCCTCCTTTGGACCTTTGAACCTTTGCACCTCAAAGCTGCTTCAATCCTCCATTACCACCAAAGGGAAATCACCAATTAAGCTTTGGAGGCACAATTTGATACACAGTCAAACTACACAACACCTAGTGTTAAAGCAGCTCTTTTGGTTAATGTTTGTGGTGTTAATGACACATAATTTGCCTCACACTACATTAGATTTATGCAAGTTGAACATAATGAGCTCATTTAGATTTACAAAGTGGTATGAAATTTGTATAAAACCAACAAACCAATATTCCACAAGTTTTATACCATTTGATTTGAATGAACTCATTCAAAATTACAAAGTGATATAAAATCAACCAAAGCATTGTAGAAATGTTGGTGTGCCCTAGTTCTTAGGCATTGGTTCATACACTAAGTATGTTTTGTACATAATTATAGTGTCACATTATAAAGGAAATAATCTGTTACACTTATATCCTGCAATATAATATGAGTAGAGTATCCATTGATGATAATCATAAATATCCTAAGTTTGTTTTAATCATGAGAATGAATGAAACGAAAGACTTGTATATTGTATGATCTATGGAAATGTAGTTGCTATGTCACTTGATCAAGCAAATCATGAACATAGGCACATGTTGAGAACATAGGGCTGGATTGATCTACATAGCAAAGTCACATGGTCGTATGTCATAGACAATCTGCTGAGTAGGTCTCAATTCCTCAAACTTGATTTCAACTTATTATTAATGTGGAATTGGGTATGTAGTAGTATATTACTAACGGGCTCTTAAATATTGGATTACAAGTACAAGTTTGTTCGGTATATTTCATAACCACTCTAGTAATAGTGTTGAAGTGATAGAATTGTCATTCAATTTGATAAATTGAAATGAATCACTGACCACTTGATTAATAAAGATGATAAGGATGTCCAATAGGTCGTTGACTTATTTTTATCATTTATTTTATTCAAGAAATACGATGAATTGCATAAGGGGATGACAAGTATCATGCCTCTTGTTCATCATATTAATGTCAGCTGGCAAAGGACTATGTGAGATAACTACTGGGTTCAATATCTTTAATAGCGGTTGTACTCTGTACCAATTAGGGCTGTAATGATTACAGTCTATGGGTAAATTTCCATTGACAATATATGAACAGATATAAAAAATCGTGCGCTTGTAACGATGGATGTGAAATTCCTTGTACATGCAATGTTATACGACTGGATGAAGAATTGATTATTAATTAATTAACATGTCAAGTCAATGTAATTGAATAATCTACATAACTTTGAGAAATTAATTTAGTTAATGATATAATATAATGTAGTTTATGTTATTCATTAAAGTTAAATTAAATTGATTAAATGTATTTGCATATGGCACTTATTTAATTGATAATTAAATAAATTCATGTGTTAAATAATTTAAAATTGGATAAATTTAAATAATAAAATATACATAGTATATTAATTAATTAATTAGCTACTTAAGTTAATTGAATTAATATATAATATGATATTAAATGTGATTAAGTGTAATGTTTTAATTTTATTTATGAGGTTAATTTGTAAATTGTAAAAAGATTGGAATTTGAATTTATTTAAGAAATTAAACTGTCGGATTTAATTTTTCAACTACAAATTCAAAAAGAACAATTTATAATTAAAATAAACCAAAACCTAATTATTTAATTAGGCCATATATACAAAAAAAATTTTGAAAAGCATCCGGAGAAACAATATGTTTCTCCATCAGAAAAAAATTGGAGAGGGTGAAAATTTCAGGGCGAACGTCTCAACTAGGTTAATACGTTCGCTTGATTACAGAACATCCACCCCTCTTTTAATCTATTAATATAAAATGATCTCCGGAGAGAAAAGTTATGTACAATCAAGAAGCAAGTTCAGGTGCACAAAAACATTACTTGCACCAAACGGTAAGGAATGCCTATTACATAAGAAAATAAATGTACAATGGTAATAGCTCGCTAGAAGTATATCCACCTCGCTACCTTGGTCTTCGAAATTAATCTTGTTCCGTCGCCTCCATATATTCCACGCAATTATAAACCAAAGCGATGTTGCGAAGTCCTTATAAGGACCCAACTGAAATAGTGCACGCTAACACTCTAAGAAGGAATGTCCCATTACCGGAATACTACCACACCAAACATTCTAAAAAGTTCGCACCAAATTAACCGAGCCTTCGAGCAATAAAATAATGTGTGCGCCATCGATTCGACACCTCCGTACAACGGGTAACAAACATCCTCCACGCATCCTATTCTATTGGAAAGGTTTTCGACTGTAGTCTTTCGTGCCATACAAGCCATCTAAAGAACTTAATCTTCGGTATAAGGCATGCCTTCCAAATAATGTTGAAGTCCAAACTCACTTCTTAACTAATTGAGTCATACCATTGGTTGCAAAATCCCCTTGCCGAAAACAGCCCCTTTCCATCGGCATCCCACCCGAACACATCAGCCCCCAAACTGAAAACCAGCTTGCTCTCCTCATTGCCATCCGCTTCACCATCAGCATGAATGATTATACTTGGGTTCGATTGCATAATCTAATTCCTAAGTTGCATGCACCTATCTCGGACATTTTCTCTCAAATTCCTCTTCCAAAATGGCCATGAGAAAGGTGTGGAACCAAATAAAAATGTGCAGCCCTCAAGGACCGAACACCGCTTGCCATTACACATTCCATGTAAGTCTTCAGAAAGCGATGTAAGTGGAACATTAGAAGTCCAATTATCACACCAAAAGGAAGCATCCATCCAATTTCCAAGTTCCACTCTCACATTTATTTTAAACAAACTCCAAAACCTTTCCCTCACTACATGATAAGCAATTACACCCTTCCATACATGAGATAGCCCATGTAAGTCATCCCTTTCCAAAGTAGCCCAAAAATTGATGTTATACCTCCTCACACATAACTCATACCACAATGAATCCTTATATCCACATCTAACTCTCCAAATCTACTTGAGAAAAAGACTACAATTAACCACCTTAAAGTCCCTTAAGCGTGCCATCACATATCGGAAGTACCACCGTATCCCAATCGACTTTACATAAACCCCTCTCTAGCACATCACCTTTGCATAAAAAATTCCTCATGAATTGAACCAATTTCACATTCACCATCGATGGAAGCTTGTATAAGGACATCAAATAAATCGTTAATGATACCATCATCGATTTAACCAAAATAATTTTCCCACTATATGACAAACAATGTCCCTTCCAACCTTGCAATCGATTTTGGAATTTCACAATTAGAGGATTCCAACTTGATATAGGGATTCATCTCAAACTCAAATGTGCACCAAGATAAACAATTGAAAATTTTTCTACTTTACACCCAAGAATTCCAACGGTAGTCGCAACTCTATTCTCCTCAACGTTAAACTCTAAGAATAGAACTCTTATGAAAATTGATGCTCAATCCCGACATCACCTCGAAGCACTTCTAAATTCGCATAACCACTAGTATTAAAGTCTCATTTGCAGGAATAAAACACATGGTATCATCCGCAAATTGAAGTAACGATACATCATTAACAAATCCATCAATTTGAAATCCCGAAATCAACCTCGATCGAATACTTGCATCAAATAACTGATTGAGCCCCTCTATGGCTAACACAAAAATAAACGGAGAGATCGAGCCACTTTGCTTCACTCCCCTCTACAAGCTAATTTGATTACACGGCTACCCATTTATTAAAATCATAGTACACAAGTTCTTTCTACACTCAGAAAGCCACCCAATCCATTTTCCATGAAAGCCCATTCTTCTCAAAATCACGTCAATAAATTCCCATGAGATACAATCATATGCTTTTTCAAAGTCAAGCTTAAGAGCAAAGCATGAACTTTTACTAGCATTGATAGAGTGAATTACCTTCATCGCAATAAATGAGCACTCATGAATACTTCTTCCTTTAACGAATGCAAATTGATTTTTCGATATTAACTCTGGGAGGTATGGTTTTAGTATCATCGCAAGCACCTTTGAAACAATTTTATAAATCTCATGCACTAGCGAAATCGATCTAAAATTACTTATCATTAACGATCCCAGAATCTTCGGAATTAGCACGGTGAAGGACCATTTAATCGAATTCGGCAGCCCCCTACCTGCAAATAACCCCTCAAGAATACCCATCATAAACAGTTTCAATTCGATCCAAAATTGCTTGTAGAAAAAGAAGTTAAACCCATCCTGACCCGATGCTTTACCCTCATTACATGATTGAACCGCATCCCACACCTCACCCTTTATAAACAGCCCAATCATCCCCTGGTTCAAAGTGCCATTGATATGCCGAAAATTTAAGTTCCGAAGAGAAAATGAGATTAGCGATGGGGTAGTGAACAAGTTTACGTAGAAACCCCTTATTCCAGTCGCAACAACGCTCTGGTCACTCACTAGAATGCTGTTTATTTCTAGTTGGGATATCAGATTCCCTCTATATCTTACCAAAGCCACTCGATCGTAAAACTTGGTGTTATTATTCCCTAATAGAGTCCACTTCACCCTTAATTGTTATTCTCTAATTTTCTCCAAATTTTGTCTACACATTGCCAATCAAAACTGAGCCTCAAATAACACGGAACCACTAGACCCATCAACTGGCCGAACCACCATCGCATATGTTAAAGCTAACATGGTCTCCTCAAGCGATTTTATCTTCTTCTCCAATTCTCCAAAATTTTTTGAAGTGCCATAACCTAATTGAATCACTGAGTTTCCATACCTTAAAATCCACATCTTTCATCACCCACTTCCTACATATCTTCCCCATTTTGATTTAGTGTAAGGGTGAAATTCCAAACTATCCCACCAACAATATAGCGATAAAAAATGCCTCATTCTAGAGTTCGTAATAATATGTGATGAAAAAATAATTAGCAGATGATCTGACAAGGTAGAGTCCATGGTGGTCAAGCACATCATTGGCCATAAATCCCCAATCGATCCTGAAGTCAACAAACGATCAATCAGTGAAAAAGATTGTGAATTTGACCACGTATAGTCACTTCCACTTAACGGAATATCCAGCAGCCCATTATTATTAACAAAGCTTCTAAATGAGATCATTGAGTTCGTCATTCCCCCCGCCACACCTCTCTGAGCTATGTAACACGTCATTGAAATCACCTCACACGATAATATTCTAAAAATCACCCAATACAGTAGACAAATCTTCCCATAACCGACCCTTATCCGCAAAAATAGTTGGTCCATAAACACACGTGACGTAAACATCAACATTAGTAGCCACAAAATGTACAAGAAGCCACCTATCATTAACAATAATCACATTCCCATTTAGTAGCGATGAATTCTAAGAAATTAGTAATCCCGTTGATCTACCTTGCGACGATGTAAAACTAAACTCAAAGTTATTATGACCCCAAAACTTCTTGATTATACGTTCCTCAATTTTTACTGCTTTTGATTCAACAAGAATAAAAAATTATGAGTTCCTTCTCCTAATTAAGTTCCCAACAAAAGATTATTTCGACCTACTCGCTATCCCACCCCGGCAATTCCAACATAAAAAATTCAATGACATGGATAAAAATAATAACCTCAAATACCTTCCATTAGGACATCATCCCCTCCAATCCTTGAGAGCCTTACAATGACATCCATGTGTTGGCCATCGAAAATACCTAGCCTCTCCCTAATCTGAAAAGTCATTACCTCCTCACTAAACCTTTGCTCATTCTCACATGCTCTCAATATAATCCGGTTCATATTTGATATGTCAAGCCTAGAAGAACTTGTCATCTCATTATTTCGATTAGCCGTTGTCCGAGACATCACACCAAAATCGATTCCGTCAGCCCCCACATCAACCACTATCCGAGAGTGCACATCAGCCCCTGCCACAACTGCAACCGCTATCCAAGACTGCGCATCAGCCCCGCCGTATCATCAGCTCTCCACACAGGAGCCCCCACTACATCATTAGCCACTGTCTGAGAGTGCACACCAGCTCCAGCTGTAACTGCCTCAGCCAGACTAACAAGCCCGCTCCTTGTTTCAGGCACCCACTACCCACACTTCTACGAAAACTTGTTTCACGATGTTCCCTTCCACTCCCCAACCTCTCCCCACCCAAACCTTCCACCGCTTCATTGTTTAGAGACTCACTCTCTTCTAAATCAACCCCTAATGATGACAATGATGCCGAGCTAGACGAACTAGACGAGAACCCCTCACAATGGGTGCATCCCATTCCTTGTCAGAATTCTACCACCACATCCACTTTGGTTATCCCAATGCTTAGTTTAAACTTCTTCCACATTGTCCCAACACGTACCGAAATAAGACACGACACCATATCCAACCTATCAGGACAATTAAAGTCACAATCAATCATAATAGTTCTCCCAAAACTAACAACCAATTTCTGAACTAAAGGTTCACAAATCAATGCTGGTTGAATACCAATCAAATCAAGATACATTAAACATTCCGATGAAGAGAAGTCATTCATCATGTGCGTCACTTTCGAGATTATATGCACCAAAACCTACCATTCTACATCAACAAACTCACCCATTAATTCCATCAAAATAAAGCCAAAAACTACCCAATCTGGCCCCATTGGAGCCACAAAATCAATGTCGAAACCCCTCTCCCATACCATACTATATATTTCACGTATATGTGTAATATTCCGAAGCTTTACCATGCATGCACTTGACTTCCAATC
>CATIWQ010152367.1:0-30422 GCA_949673415.1 Euphorbia schlechtendalii
CCATGTCCAATCTTCGAAATTGAATTGCGTATTGCCTTGACTGAATTGTGTATCTGAAAGACAAAACAATGTTAGAGGGGTTAGTCGTGTGACTGGCATAGCCTCTCCAATGCTTAAATTAGCGACGGAATTAAGAGAGGAAGTAGAGAATAATAATAATTAAGAATTAAATATCATACCTTTGAGGTTTAGAGCTTTTATATAGGCCTCACTGAGTCCTCAATAGATTAAGATTAGGAGTCTTAGTTGGATAAAGATTGTATTTGATATTATCTGTAAGATAATCCATGTATAATTCGATGTTTATCTTGAGGAGAGATTGTCGGGATTAATAGGATTTATTTCCTAAGTTATCAATAAATATTCAAGATTTTAAGTAAACATTGTAATTATATTTAAAATTTAAACATATTTTGACTTTTTTTACATTTTTTCTATTAATTTAATAAAAAATATTATAATAAACAAATATTCATGGGGTTGGGCCGGACTTGAGAATGATCATGTTAGCCCGGCCCGAGCCCGAAATTCTAAAGTACGGGCTTGGATTAATGTTTTTTGTAAAAAGTCCGCCCGCCCGATGAATAGGTCTAGGCTGGACTATCTGTTCATGGATTGAGTCTGGATAATAATTTGGGTTATTTATGTAAAAACGGTAAATGGGAATTTCTTTTCCTTATCATGAAGTTAATTAAATAATTAGTAATATATTAGTTAACTAAATTGGATATTTTTGTTTTACGATGTGCAGTTCTCTCCAGTTTTCATATTTTTTTTCCATTCAAAATCAAGAGTCAAATTCATTGATTTCTTGCAATTTGCTTTTAAAATGCTCGAAGAACCATCGTTCATGGTATAAGATATTCACAAATAAGTTTTCGGATTTATCGCAGACTTATACCTAGTATACATGATTTTATACCATCATTTGTAAGCCTTATTCCATATAAGACGATTTCCCAATCAAAATCGCGCAACAAAAACAGTTCAAAGTGAGGGACTTTTGTGAACTCTAAAATTTTTTAATATCAAATCACCATATACCATATGAAAAACCAATATGGGTCAAATTAACTTAGAAAATGATTAAAACCGATGACTTGGTCAAATATGAACGAAATGGTCGCATCAAACTATATAACCAGATGAATACAAATTCCAAATGTAACCAAGAAAAAACAATAAAACAATGCAAAGGCGCAAGATAGAAGTTAGAAACACAAGTTTGTATAATATGCAATTAGATTTAAGAATGGATCAAAACGCATTGAAAACAAATCAAAAAGCATATCTCTGATAAAAGAGCAAAGAATGGTGACTAAAACTGTTCAGAGCCTGTGATCGAATAAGAAGAAGATCTGTTTGATAAAACTGAAATCCATATGAGTTGAAATCGCAAAGAAAAATGAAGAGAAAGAGATGGTTTGCGTGACAATAGGATGAGTTCGTATGGAAGATGAAATCTTAGATTTACAGAGTATGAAAAGGGACGAAGAGAAGTGGAGAGACGAAGAGACGATTTGCATGAATATCTCATGAATTTGTAAAGCAGGTTAAGTGATTTGGGAGAAAAGAATCAGAAAGGTTCAAACATAAAGAAAAGGGGAAAACAATAACTTAGCCTAGTTTTACCTTGAAAAAGCTTGAAAATTGATGGGTCGAATTTGAGATATATACAAATATTCAAGCTTAGTCTAAACTCGATCCGATGAATAATATCAATTAATTTATTATTAATGTATTAATCATTTTTTTTATAATTTATATAATAATAATAATAATAATAATAATAATAATAATAATAATAATAATAATAATAATAATCCCATTTTTTCCTTAAATTTTGGGAGTTAAGGTTATGACCATATTCTTGTCAACTTATTCATGAGTTCAGTTCAATATTTATAAGTAGGGTTAGACTATATTCACACATTAATAAATTTACACAAATTACTCATTTTAATGGTTCACCGTTGGATTTTCTTACCAACCGTTAGATGTCAAGTTCTATGATAAATTGTTCACCAACTTCCCATTATCACGATCAAAGGTGTTTATTCTGTATTTTCCTTTCCTCCTTTCTTTTGTTGTTTTTTTTTTCTTTTTTTGATTTTATGCTACCATTTCTTGCACTTCTCTTGAATAAGAAGACACAATAGTTTGATTATTCTTTTTCCTTCATTCTTTTGTTGGGTTAGAAGACAACTTTGCTAGTATGGGGAAGGTAGTAAAACAACATGAAGGATGATGAACGTGGACAGATAATCACAGAACTTGAGATATAATGGTTGTTAAGAAAATCCAATGGCGAACCATAAAAATGTGTAATTTGTGTAAATTTATTAATGTGTAATTATAGTCTAACCCATATAAATATTGCATAGCAATTAATTACATTGAAGTAATTACGTTTTAATTCTTTTCAATGCATATAAGTTGAAAAGAACAAAGTCTATAAACTAAAAAGGAAAAAAGTTGCATCACATCATATGCTACAAAGCAAGCTAGTGAAATTTGGATTTTGAAAAATATAAATTTTTGAAAATGTTGAATTTCGAACCAATAAATTTCAATCTTTTGCTTTGAGAAATGTATCATCATATTATTATTATTATTAAGAATGAGTTGAATTTAAGCTTTAATTTTTTCTAAGGTTATACATTATTGATATTAACAAATAACCATAACAAAATTATTCAAGATTAATAAGGAA
This sequence comes from Euphorbia schlechtendalii, assembly GCA_949673415.1. Lineage (NCBI taxonomy): Eukaryota > Viridiplantae > Streptophyta > Magnoliopsida > Malpighiales > Euphorbiaceae > Euphorbia > Euphorbia schlechtendalii. The sequence continues at coordinate 2,714 of CATIWQ010152367.1, forward strand.
TCTGTCTCCAACCGATTTTCGGCATCTCCATTGATGTTCCTAATCAAGTTTCGACACGTGAAAATTTGTAGGAAATGATAGAAGAAAAATTAATAATAATTAAAATATAACATGTAAAAAAATTGAATGTTAGACATCGACATGTAACAACATAATCTGATGTCAATACATGTATGATTAAGATTTTTTTAAAATTTTTTTTGCCTAATCAAGTGTATGCCAATCATGAATTAGAAATTCATTGAGAGGCCAAAACCAACAACAGCAATAGCAGCTGCAGAGAAATGAAGAGGGATTACAGACAATAATGGCCAAATACAAGGCAGCCATTAATTGCTCAAACATTACAATCTAATTTCTATTCTCTATAGCAACTGCAAGGGATCCAAGATGAAGCCTTTTCCCCCTCTCTATCTGCTATAAGAACCAGAAAGAAACACATTACCCGCCGCATCCCCCACCCACCTTTTGTTCCTCTCTTTTTTTATGCCTTCAATCTTATTCGATTGGTATTCAGGTCGAATTCTTTTCCATTTTGTTTTTTCTTCAACTGAAACCCGCCGAGTTTCCGTCTCTATTAGGGTTTTCATTTTCTTAGCTTCCATAAATTGGAGAGGGATATTCGAGAATTCTTCCTCAATTGCCGAGCTTATCTTTGATCCTTTATCTTTCTTTTGGACCCATTTCTTTTTTATCATTTCCTCGCTTGTTCATAACGGGTATCGGATCTTTGGGTTGATTGGTTCCTGTCTGTTTCCTTATAGTTTTCCCCCAATTATTTGGAGTTTAGATTAGACAAAATTCGATATCTTACTGTAGGGTTTTTCCGGTGTATATATGGTGGAATGCAAGTGCTATAAGTTATGTTAAATAAACAGAGCACTTTGCGCTGTTTTCTTTACCGTCTAAAACACCACCGAGATAAGTCTCCGATCATGGCTTCCATGGCCAATAATGATCTTTTCTCCAGAGGATTCCATTATTTACCTCAACCAGCAATGGCTTCCTCTTCAATTGTACCCTTTTTAACGCGCAATTCTGTGTGTTTTGACAATGGCGGTGTTGGATTTAGGCTGAGAGGTTGCTTACATTCTCATAAACAAGGGAATGATTGCAGGTCTCATGCTTACATTGCTCCTCATAATCAGCTGGTGCAGGAATTGGAGGCTGAAGTTGAAAAAAACAGCTGCAATGGCAGAAAAGCTCCATTTTTGAATGGTTATGGGACTTGTCAAGGTGGAAAACCTCTTGGGTTCTCTGAATATCCTCTCACTGAAAAAGCTGTTGTTGCAGTTGATGTTGACGAGGGTATATGCTAAAATTCTCCCTTCTTTTTGCTTTTGTAGTTTATTTTGATGAAATGCTATGATTATGTGGGTAGATTGGTGAACATTTTATTTTTATCAAATTCATGAATGTTGATTGTGATTATATTTGATCTTGTACTTCTTTTATTATGATATGTTCTGCTGTTATAGTATCTGGTTGAAGTTTTACTAAAATTAAGTGTTTTTTTTTCTGATTTCTTGAAACAGTTCTGGGGAACTTTGTTTCTGCTCTAAACAAGTTCATCGCTGATCGATACTCTTCGTTTCACTCTGTCTCGGAATACCATGTCTATGAGTTCTTCAAGGTAATACCATTTATAAATGGTTTTCTTTACCATATGTAGAATATTCTACAAGCTTATGTCAATAGACCTAATATCTGCATGTTTAGAACAACTTCTTTATTGCATCAGCATGAATATTGCTTGGAGTAGTTGTTAAGAAAAATAGATTCTGACCCTAGAGTGCTGTCCGGTTAGAGGTCAACTCTGTTGGGTTGACCTTAATACCTTATAACATGTCTGATTCTCTAATCATCCTGCAAAAAGTTTTGATGATAGTTATCAAATTCAACAGGCTGCTCTTACTTATAGCTTTTTTGATATCAGAATAATGAAAATTTTAGAGTTGAATTTTTCTTGACTTGTCATCGTTGCTGACTGTTTATCCAATTTGTGTCATGTTATTTGGTCAATACCAAAATGTGGCATTTTTTTGTACCCTTGTTTTCTTCTAACCCCATACATTTGCATTTTAATTCCTACTCTAATCTTTGATTTATTAAATTTGTTCTAAAGACATATAATTTACTCTACTTTTGTTGAAAGTACATTTTTATTTCTGATCGAGTCTCCCACTTCATTGTTGTTACAGATATGGAATTGTTCGCGTGATGAAGGTATTATTCCCAGGCAGTTTTATTTTAGCGTTAACAAATTAATGCAATACTCTAAGTTGCCTTGACTTGGGATTTTATCCCATTTTTTTTTAACTTGTATTAGCCAGAAATTCCGCCATCGTGTAGTTTTCCTTCGAATCAAATTTTATAAAATTAAATTTCTTTTCTTTATTATTGCAGCCGATATTCGGGTCCACGAATTCTTTAAGACAACATATTTCAAGTCCGGAATCCACCCGCTCCCAGGCTCACAAAACGTCCTCGACAACCTGTCAAGGCTCTGCAAATTATCCGTAGTAACGTACGTATTCTATCACATGACCTATTTCTTGCATGCATAACATTCGAACATGCCTATTAGTTTGACTTTTTTTTTTCTTTTCAAAGGTCTCGGCAAAACGTTATCAAAGACCACACGATCGAGTGGATAGAGAAGCACTATCCAGGAGTTTTTCAAGAGATTCACTTCGGCAACCACTTTGCTCTCGACGGAGAATCTAAACCCAAGTCCGAAATTTGCAGGTACCTCGTGAATGTGAATATTCTACTTGTCATTTTTATATTCCATTTCTTGATCCAAAATTTTGTCTGCCAGGTCATTGGGTGCGTCAGTGTTGATCGACGATAACCCGAGATATGCCCTGGAATGTGCTGAAGTTGGGATTAAAGTTCTGCTGTTCGATTACGAGAATTCGTATCCTTGGTGCAAGTCGGATTCAATTGATCGGCATCCTCTGATTACTAGAGTTCATAACTGGGAACAAGTGGAGCAACAATTACTTCCATGGATCTCATAGGACATAGAATAATTGCTTGTTTTTGCATTATGTTGATTTATTTATGGAGTCAATGAAGAAACAGAGAATTTCTTTTTAAAGTTTTTTGTAATTTTTTCTGTCAATATGGTGAACTTGCCCTATTGCCGATATTCTGGTGTTATTTCAGAAAACAAGAAAATGAACATCAAATTACTGGGATTCCGAACTATAGAAAAACACTTGGATTGTGAGTCTGAAGCAGAGTTCTTATTTACATGTGAAAAGACAAAGCTTTATAGCAAGTAACATTTACAGTAAAGTAACTGACAGAAAACACAGATGATATAAAGTTAGTTTATTTAGATAACTTATTACATACTGCTCCGTTCATTCGTGAGTAGATCGATTAATCTTCCATCAACAACTTAATTCCTTGAGCTTGTAAAATATCCAATGCTACAAAAACATATATGAGGAAATCTATAATTGCAATGCTAACACCAAATGTAGAGATGCTTAAAAAAGTGAACTTTAAGTACCGGGCAGATATACTTCGGGTTCGATAGGCCTAAGAACGCCTCTTGTCTTGATCTTGTTCTCAAGTAAGAGCTGAAAAAATCGAAAATAATGTATTTTGATATTTTCACGCCAGAAAAACCGGAAAAAGTTAAGTAGAGAGTAATGTAAGCACCAGAGCGCCAATTGCTGCGGTTATACCAACGGTGAACGCCATGGAAGTTGCAGTTTTTCCGTTTTCCGTTGCTCCGAATTCCAGCAAACTTCCTCTGTGATACTCTGTAGTTTGATTTTCCGGGAATTCCACCTCAATTTCGTGGTGCAAAACCACCATATCCTGCAAAATCATCCAAACACCTTAAATTACAGCCACAGACAAAGAGGAAAACTAGGTCAAAATTAAATTATACCTGTTCTGTACTGGAATATGTCAACTTTTGTTCCATGCGTAAGCACGTAACATCAAATGCGCTTTTACAGGTGGCAGGAATTTTTGTCTCGTCGTCAATTCCCAAAATTCTAGTCAATCGGAAAAATAAATCAGGTTGTTAACATGAAACAAAAGCTTGACAATCATATACAAAACATTAAAACTTACAGTATAGTCTTAGCTGCCTTTATTGCAGTTTCGTTTTCCTCGCAATGTCCGAGCTTGAGAATCATTTCAGCAACATCGTTCTCTCCCAAGCTAGTTTTGTCGTCAACACGAAAATTGAGCATTTCGTGAAGGAATGTTCTAAATGTTGGCCTCTGATCACATCGAAGAATTGGATGAGGTTCCGTATCGAACAAACCGATTCTTCCAAACGTCCCCATTATTTTTCCGAACCCTGAAAAAAACAACAATCATAGATCCATTGGATATTTTCAACATTTGGTATGACTTTTATTGGAGTCAAACAAAAGTACCTTCGTATCGAAGCGTTCCACGAAAGATGGTGGATGCATCTTCTATTCCATACGCTTTTCCATAAACTAAAGAATCGCGATTCGGAAGACATTCGAATGCGAAAGCCGGAAGATGAGGTATCTTAAGTTTGACTGCTGAATCATAAAGTTTATCACCTGCAACATTTTTCAAAAAAAAAAAAAAAAAAAATTTACAAAGCATTATTATGTAAAAAATATTTGTACAGAAAAAGACTTGCATACATAAGTCCTGGACAGCTGGCAGCTTACCTTCGACATGTACAGTCTCGCCACGAGATCTGTAGGTGGCAGGATTCCGGCCAGCTCTAATTGCTCCGGCAGGACTCCAACTGACCGAGTAAGACCATTAACATTTGTTTGTTTACCGGTGATTTGAACAGCATTTAACGTTATATATACCTGAACTTATATGCCAGTGGATTATCGGCAGCTGCAGGAGATGGAAGAGCGCCGCAGTAAGAAGTAAAAGACTTTATTGTCCCATTCCTTGCACGTGCGTCGTTGATCATCTTCATTGCCATCATGTGATCTGAACCGTCGATTTATGAAACGATACAATTACTGATTTATCCTTTCCTCATGTAATAGCATTTTTTAACAATTGCTTGAAATGTACCTATCCCGGGGTCCATGCCCATCTCACCGAGTATTGTAATATCAGCAGCATTCGCCTTTTCATCCACTGCCCACATCGAATCATCGACATAGCTCGCAGTGACGAGATGTTTTTGCAGCTGAAACGTTTCGACACATTTTTCGTATTAACAGACTATCGATGCATAACAATTCCGAAAGTCAGAGAAAATGGTAAGAAAGTAGCTGAGACCTTAATGCATGCATTTGCTATAACCATGTGGCAACTTGGGGGAAGCAAACTGATGACTACCTCAACCTGCGGAAAATCGAGATAACCGAATTTTACAAAAAGGACTATATATCAGGAAATATTGTCCAGCTGCCACTTTATGGAAAAGGGGTACCTGTGAAATATACTTGCTAAGACTTTCACTGTCCATGATATCTAGCTGAACAGCTGCTGCGTTCGGAATTCCATCGACAATCTGATGAGAAAATACATGGATAAATCTGAGGTTGTGAAACACTTTCAGATCGAAACTTATTTGGCGGTTCTACCAAATATTTCAGTGGATAAAATCAGAATTATGACAAAAACTTAGAATGAGAATTTGTTATGAAAAGGATGAAAATGAACCGTGTCTGTTTATTGCCCAATACCAGGTTTTTATAGCAAAAAAAACCTCCAAAAGTACATTACTTTTCAAGAAAATGGCAGATTTTTTATCCAAAAAACATTTCAGGTGAAAACAGAAATTTATAAAACCTGAATAAGCATGCACTCTGCCAACTTGTTCGATGAAATGTTACGATTTGCATTGGTTAACACAGTCGATCTACTTACACTAAAATGCTAACACAATCTATGACATATCATTTATTAAATTTTATAGCTTCATGCATAGAGACATTTCTTAAAGACATTTCTTAAAGTTGTGATCTTATTATACCTCTAATGCATCCTTTAGATATAGAGAAGCAACAATGACATGAACATCTTTCTGCTCTTCAAAATCACAATCTCTATTGCCAGCTGAAGCCAGGAATTCTGCGGTAGGTCCACAAACCCGACCCGCACCAACAATTAGCACCGAACTCGTCTTGGTATCGGATTTTCTCATTCGAGGAATATATTCGAACAACGGGGTTAAAGCTCCTTCATGGGCTATGCAAGCTCTCCTTAGATGTAACGGTAACTTTGCCACGTCACTTGTAGAAGCCAAAGTGCCAACAAATTCCGAAAGTAAGTCTCCAAAATGTCGAGAAGCCTACGAGGATCGGCATTTTATCGTTTAATAAAATGAAATTTAAATATCTAATAGTTTGGAACAAGATGATCGAATTTAGAAAAGAATAGCGAACCTCTTTTGCGAATTGTGTGGGAAGAATATCGACCGAAGAACATATGACGCCGTTTCCGTCCATGTCATCATGGTACGAATCGTTCAAGGGATCGTACCGGAAGAACGGGTTGTCGATCGAAGTGGTTCGGTTTACGAACTCGATAGAGCCTCCGATATCGCAAGTGATATCAGCGATTCCAACAAGAGGGCTCCCTTGAAAAGTCAAATCTTGAAGCTGTTGGCTGCTCATCAGCCTAGGAAATTTCTTGTCCCAGTACATGCAGTTGACTACAAGCGAGCAAAGTCAAACCCGTGATATGATCATATGACTAAGCATGAGAAATATATATATTCACATACCAATAACAGATGCAAAAGGAGCAACTTTTTCATGGAAAATGGGTTTGTAGTGCTCTGGATGCTCATAATAATCCGCCTGAAAAAATTAAAAATAAGAAAGTCCTCGTTCGATCGATATTAGATGACAGGTCATGCATCAAAAAATTCCGGGTCGAAATTTGTTAGACAACTCACTTTATCAAAAGCAAAGGCAGGATCAGCAGGTTGAACCATATCTTTACTAGTCACAACACAACCATAAACTTGATAAACTCTGTTTGATTCTTTGGTCTATCAACAACAACAAGGGTTGAAATGGTTATTACCATAAATATAAAAAGTCAATGCCTAGAACATGACACATTGTTTTAATAATGTTAATTTCTTCATACTTACTTGAGCAAATAGTCCTGGAAGTTGGCTCGGATCCACAAAAGTATGAGGAAGAAGCTTAAAAATCTCCTGTGCACCTTCCGAAACTGTTAATAGAAACATAAATTTTGTTATGGTCTACCAACAATTTTAGCACTGTAAGCGATCGAAACGACAATATTTATAGCACATACCATTTCCTGAACCAGTAAATACGAAAACAAGAGGGCAGATTCCTGCGGGCAACCCGAGTGTCGATATCTCTTCACCCACGGAAACGACAGCAGCTTTTGCAGCAGCCAAGGAAGGATACATGTATGACGAACCCATTGCCACGAACGGCGTTGAAAATCCCAGGCTTAGGTACCCTGAAATCGTAACGAAAAAACTCAATTCAATATTATATAAACTTTGATTATTTTACATAGCAAAGAACTAATCAAAAGTGGATCATACGTAGCCCTAATCCATGCAAGAAATCAACAAGTCCTGCTCTGCCGGCATATTTCCCGAAAGCGATCAATCTTTTCCCATCGTCCCCAACTATTAGTTCATAGTCATAAAGCGTCGCCTTTACCGCTACAATCTACACATTAAATCCAAAATCATGTCAAATCACAAACTTCATTAAAAAATTTAAGGACACGTATAGTTATATTATATATACCTTATCGAGCAACGGCATGTTTTCTTTCTGTGCCTTGTGAGTATGCGAAAAGAAGGCATAACCTCTACCAGGAAGAATCATCTCCACCTTAAAAAAATCGAAAAAAATTAATCATATAACAGTTACCGTAATTCTGCTAGGTTAATAATTAATAAAAAATAAATAAAAAGAAATATTGTACCACCTTTGGTTGTTTAACTCCGATGATGAGACCACATTCCGATAAATCCTCGGATATCTCGCAACCAACGTCTTCATACATTGCGTCGTGATGAATTCTCTTACTCGATGGCTGAACTATTATTCGAGCCACTCCATTTCCACGGTTGAGAATTCGGGCGCAGTGTGAAGGCGTTAAAGGGACCCGCCTTTCCCATTTGTTACACGACTCGGAAAGGATCCCAACAACTCCATTGCCAAGCATCGTTTCCATTGTCTTTAAGTAGTGTAATGTTGAATATTGTGATAAGTGAAGTGAGTTGTTGGGAAGGAAATGCACAAGTATATATAGAGTATAGATAGAGTCAACTTATCAAACGATTAGTCAATCATTTGCTTGTACGATATTGTATCCTATTCATCAAACCAATCAGACTGTTGGATTTTTGTTTTCTATATTTGGATAGATCGACGTCGTTTCATATTATATGTTTGGCCAATCCCGCACTTTTCTGATCACTACATGGTAAGATACTAAAAAAAGATTGGTCCAAATTTTTAATTAACTGGTATAAACAACGATTTCATTCCCATCAATCTGTATATCCGGTAAAAAATTAGATATGCCTGGTGTGATTGTTTTGCGAAAATGTTCTTGTGGAATTTTTATTTTCGAAAAGGTTGTCGTGGTTTCAAAACTTAGCAAAATCATGATTTTTAATTTGAAATTACGTTATATAAAAGGGTAATCTTGTTTATTTTGAGCTGGAATTTTGCAGCATAACTAATAAAAATACAATGCAGCTTAGTAATAAAATTTAAAATAGTTTATAATTAAAATGTGATTGTAACTTTTGAAAAATCATAATAAAATTAATAATACCCAAAAATTACTCAAATTATGATACAATTTTTTATATAATATATTCAAGTTATAGGAATGTTAAATTTATTGAAATACCATTTTGAACATTACTAATTTTAATGAAAAGTTACTTTTTCCTTTATTTACAAATTTTTTAAACTGCAAGCACAGTTTTGTAAAATAAAATTCACGAGAACCTTTCTCCAAAATAGTTAAACCACATGACATGCTTTTAAAATTTACCCTTTTATTCACGTGACAGGTTTTTCCAATTTATTTTTCTTTCATTTTCTCTCTTACACTATTATTTTTCTATCATATTTGTCCGCTGAAAATTGAATGAAAAACAGAGATGACAAAACCCAATTTGAACAACTGTTTAATTCTTAACTTTTCATTACTATTAAACATGTCAGCATATAATTTGATCCAAACAATTAATTAACTATAATTTTCTTATATAAACAATCATTTCATTTTTATCCTATTAAACAAAGATAAGTAATTCCATACTCCATTGATTATTTATTAGTTCTGATCATTTGGTGACTTTGTGGCAAGAACAAATAACGGCCATTCCGAATGGGAAAGGGTACCTTCTAATAGGGAAATGTCAAAACGTAAATCCCGATTCTTCTTCTTTTTTTGTAATCTAAATGGTCCTTATCTCAGCTTCCTATACAATGTGGACTAGACAATGGATGCTGGTCGACTCACACGACCACATATACATAACATGACCATCACCCATACAATTAAATTCAGGTCGTATTTTATGAAAACTACAACTACGAGACATTGTAATGAATTAAAAATGATTTTTTCGAATTTGTGTATGTGATAGAAAGTTAAAGATATTTTTGGAGTTCTTTTGAGATATAACAATTTTGACAACTTCAATCACTATGCGACCTTCGTAATATTACATGGATTGATGGACATTGTAATAGCCTGAAATTTCCGATTAAAATTATTAAAACACGTAAGATTGTACATGGATATGATTTTGGGTCATTACGATACTAGTGAAATAATAAAAGCAAACTTAAAGTTCAGTAACAGTCAAATAGAAATTTTAAGACTTTTCTTTCCAAGAAATTTTACGCAAATGCTTTTGCAATAATTAAAAGGAAATAACTCCACTCGTTTGTAGATTTGAACTTGAACAGGGAAAATGAAATCGTGCATGTCGTTCAAAGACCTCCTGTTAACAGAGCATAAAAAACAAACAGTGTCATACCTGAAGAATGGATAGTCAATTGAAATGGTTTGATTTATAAACTCTAAAGAGTCTTCAATATCAACAGTTATGTCAGCACTTCCAATAAGAAGGTTCCCTTTCTTTGTTAGATATTGAAGCTGTTGGGAGCTCAATAATCTAGGAAATCTCTTCTCCCGATAAATGCAGTTGACTACATGTGGGCAAAGTCAAATAATAAGGAAATAAAAGAACACATTAATAAGGGGAGAAATCCAGCAAAATTCAATACAGATTTGCAGCTGATCATCATTCTTTTACCTATTGACAATTATTATCTGGTATTAAATCAATCAATAACAACAAATGACAAAAAAATGTCAAGGTCTTTCTGTTATCAAATGCGCAGAGTGATAATTATGAGTTATATCAAATGATAAAAGAAAAGATAAATGCATTGAGTGCCCCGAACTTTAAAAAAAATTTCTACGACTTCCCTAAATTTATCAAAAGTGAACTAGCGTGCTTTATCGATGTCACATGTCATTTTCTAACTGAGAAGGTAAAATAAAAAATTTAACATTTTTGGAAATTCAAACCAATTAAAAAAATGATATGCGATATCGTGGGTCTTAAATACACTTGGACCAAACATCATATAAAATGTGCTAGGAGAAAACTTTTACTTTACATCACATGGAAAGTAGACCCATAAGAATACAAAATAATCCAAGCAAAATAGTATTTGGTCACCATTGCCAATTGAAGTTGGACAAATTTAAACTCCCAAACACGTGGAATGACCCACAACTAAATGTCCAAAAACTACCAGACTTAGCTTTGGAATTATTCAAGTTTGAGATTTTTTCCTGGCCTACAACGTGGGTGATATTAGTTAGAGGGCCAATTTGGTCAGATAAATTTGTACTTTCCACTACTGAACATGATAGTTTCACTAGACATCCCTATATTATCCCTGTTTTAAAATCCCCGGGCAGGCACTCAGGCGGGCGGGAATTTGTGGAACACCATCACAATTTTATAAAATAAGGTGTTTAACGTAAAAAGTATTATCAAAATCCAGAAAAGTGTCGTAAAAGATCGAAGAAGCGTCATCAAATCCTAGAAAAATGTTGCCAAAATTAGAGATGTGATGCCAAAGCCCAGAAAAATGTTGTTGCATGAATTTTAGATTTTATTATATAAAAATTTATGTGTTGGTTAAATTTATTATTTTACTTCATTAATATATGTTAAAATTTTTAAAATACAAATCAGTTTAGGTTCTCGGAAACTCTAACCGCCTGACTAGCGCCTTTTAAAACATTGTGTATTATACATGAAATATGTATTTTTTAGAAAACGAATTTTATGCTACTAGAATACTGTTCTTCAAACTTATAAGTTGTAGTCGGAGATAAATTTTTAATAACATTATCATTTTATTAATATGTATATGCAATTAGCTGTTAGGATATTTTTAGAGTTTTTTCAAAAAAATACATGAATTTAGACTACCTCAATCACAACGTGATCCCAATTGAGACATCAATTCGTACATTTCACAACAGCATAAACGAGTTATTGTAATTTCTAATAATTATTGCCCTAAGTCTTGAAAGTGTTGCCTCACAACCTCGAGAATATTAATGCATGGACAATCTTTGAGAATTAAGATTTTAATTCACACATTTCACTATATTATAGATCACTTGTTGCAATTCCATATATAAATGTTGTATTGAGAAAGAGTTGCGTATTTTGTGAGAAAGAGCACGTTTTTTCTTCAAAAAGATGTCTAACAACGCCTTTGTTTATCTCTATCAACGACGAGAATGTGTTATCATACCTATTTATGTTTAACCTTTTCATACAGAAAACCTTAGACTGTTGCTATTATTATAGAAATATAACTCGAAGAAACTATTGGGCCTGTTTGGTTTTGAAAAACTGGACCAGTTTTGTAGAAAAATTTTCAAGGAAAACTGAAAAGTGGAAACTGTTGTTTAGTTGCAAAATTTTTCAGTTTGGAAAATTGAAAAACAATTTTCTGAATTTTCTATTTTATGCATTGACTTAGAAAATAACTAATTGATGTTTTCTAAAATTTTCCAAACTAAATAAACACAAATTTCATGTAAGCATCACAATTTATTTAATTCATTTTTTCCTAATATATATAGTTATGTAGTACATTGTTAATAAATAAGCAAATAATTTTTTTATTAATATACTTTTAGTTTACTTATTTAGTCTACTTAATTTGATTTTCTTATAATTTGATTCGCTTATATTATTAATAAAATTTAAAATTAATATTTATTAATTAAAATGTGAAAAATTAAAATTAAATATTAGATATAAGTGATTATTTCTTTCTGCTTTCTGTTTTTCCAATTCATCGTTTAGAGAATTGAAAATTGTAAAATTTGATAAAAGAAGATCACTAAAACATGAAAATTAGATATCAATTGAAAGATGTTTCATAAATGTAGACGAATTAAAAGAAACTATAAATTGGTAAACTTGAAGCATATTCATCATAAAAATTGCCGAAATTGATAAGTTTCAAGGGTGTGAAAGATAAGATTTGTCATTTTCAAACCAATACCAATATGCACATATATCAACTTATATTTATAATTGAATTAAAATATTTTTTTATGATTTATCAGTTTTAAATTTATAATTGTCATTTTTAATTTATATTGTAATATTTTTTATGTTAATTCTAATATTTTTAACAAGTAAAAAATATATTATTCAATTTTTTTGAAAATAAAAAAAAAACTGAATTACTAAACAAAAATGAACATGTTTTCTGTTTTCCAATTTTCTATTTAGAAAACTAAAAACTTGAAAATTTAGAAAATGAAAAAAAAACTGAAAATAAAAAATGAAAACAGCTAACCATGTCCATTATGTTTGCAATTGCAGGAATTTTGTTCAAAATTAAAGTTCTTCCTATTTTAATGTTATCATATAAATGCATTACATTTTTATTTTAATGGTTTTTAGCAATTTGATCATATAATTGCAATTTTCTTGGAGACGTTGAAACTAAATAAAATTTAACAGTATTATGTAAGTAGGTAGATTAAGACTTAGGCCCTGTTTTATTTAACATTTTAAAGTTGAACTGAACTGAACTAAACTGAACTTAACTTATTTTAGTGTAAATTTATAACTACATATAACTGAATTTAACTTAACTAAACTTCATTGAATTTTAGTTGAAGAGAACATGGTCTTAAATAAATCAGAACAAAATCACTTGAGATTACAAAGAACATGAGAAGCTCAGAAGTTGCGAGGTACCTTAGAGCTGGCTCTAAAACCAATGTAAAAAAAATTAATTCTTGACCAAATTTCGCATTAAGGAAAAAAAAATTGGCACGTGTCGCAATCGAATAGGTACAGCCGTATAGGGATAAGGGCACCAATGCAGGGGACATTTTCCAAACGGTTGCATCTTTTGCCATCGCCATTTTTTCAGGTATTATTTCATATAACAAAAAAAAAGGCACATCAAATTACTATAGTATCGGAAATCCAGCGATCTCCGGAGCTGTAAAAAACACGAGGACTAAAAGTCTAAGGTAGAGTTCTTATTTACATGTAAAAAGGCAAAGCTTTCTCTTACAGCAACTAGCCATCTACTAACCATTTACAATCAACCGTTGTAATGTACAGAAAACACAAATTGTTGCAAGTTTTGAAACACTTCCGATGCTCGGATTTGAAATTGTATTACTGCTTAAATGGGAATTCCTTGCTAAGTAAATCAATCAATCTTTTCCATCATCTTAATTCCTTGGGATTGTAAAATATCCAATGCTGCAACAACATAAATGAGCAAATCAGTAATTTGCGATGTCATTAAGAGTATTCAAATCATTGGCTTAAAGAGTGAATTTCGGTTACCAGGAAGATATACTTCAGGTTCGATAGGCCTAAGAACGCCTCTTGACTTTATCTTGTTCTCGAGCAAGAGCTGAAAAAGATCGAAAATAGTCATTGGCTAACGGATTTTCTCATTTGGAAAAACGAAAAAAAAGTTGCAGAGCAGAGTGTAGTATAGTATAAGCACCAGAGCACCGATTGCCGCCGGAATTCCAACAGTGACGGCCATGGAAGTCACCGTTTTCCCGTTTTTGGTTGTTCCGAATTCCAGCAAAGTTCCTCTGTGATACTCGGTGGTACGTTCGTCATCAGGGAATTCTACCTCAAGTTCGTGATGTAAAAGCACCATATCCTACCAAATTCACCACCATTGTTGTCACGATTTATAGTCACATACTTACAAGGAAAACAAGGCCCAATATTGTTCATATAAATTGACTCGGACAATTTATTCATACCTGTTCTGAACTGGAATATGTCAATTTTTGTTCCATGCGTAAGCATATGACATCAAATGCACTTTTGCAGGTGGCAGGAATTTCCGACTCATCATCAAGTCCCAAAATTCTAGTCCATTGGAGAAAAAGAATTAGATTTTCAAGTGTATGTGTACGGTCAGTGTTTTAAAAGGCGCTAGTCAGGCGGCTAGAGCCTCCGGGGTCCTAAGTGGGAATTAATCGGGACCTAGGCGGGGACTAGATGGAGTCATATTTTAAAACTTTTAATATTTATTAATGAAATAGAATAATAAATTTAGCTAACACAAAATTTTTTATAAAATGAATTTAAAAATTCACGAAGCAACATTTTTTTAGGCTTTGTCAACACTTTTCTAGGCTTTGGCAACACGTTTCCGATATTTGGCAACACTTATTGCCTCGACCGCCCGTTTATGTAAAATCATGGCAGGGCGCCACCTAGGCGGCTGCCTTGAATGCCTTTTAAAACAGAGTGTATAGTGCAGACAACTGAAAAATGAAACAAAGCCTAATGGTTATAAGCCTATTAAAAATGATGATATATAACTTACAGTATAGTTTTAGCTGCTTTTATTGCAGTTTCTTTGTCCTCGCAGTGTCCAAGCTCGATAATCTTTTCAGCAACATCTTTCTCTCCCAAGCTAGTTTTGCCGGCTTTGTCAGCATCAAACTTCAGCAGTTCATTAAGGAATGTTCTGAATGTTGCTCTTTGCTCGCTTACAAGAAGTGGATGGTGTTCTGTATTGAACAAACCAATTCTTGCAAATGTCCCCATTATTTTGCCAAATCCTGCAAAAAGTAATCAGATCATAAGATTCATAAATAGGCAATGTAGGACCCGATTGGATATTTTCAACATTTGTATATCTAACAATAATTGAAGCGAAAAAAATGATGTAATAATACCTTCATATCGAAGTGTTCCACGAAAGATGGTGGATGCATCTTCTATTCCATACACTCTTCCATAAACTAAAGAGTCGCGATTTGGAAGGCATTCTAATGCAAAAGCCGGGAGATGTGGTATCCGAAGTTTGACTGCTGAATCATAAAGTTTATCACCTGCAACATTTCCCATGAGGTTTTACACTATCAAAATTTTGGCATTTGCGAATGTTACATATATTGCAACAGTTATAGCACATTAGAATCAGAAAATGAGCAGGAAAAGTTTCCATGATGGCATAAATTATTGTCTACATTACGAGTTGGAGAAATGCAAAATCATAAATTATCATAGAAAAAACAATAATACATCCTTATACTTGGCTTTATTGAATCCGGGATAGCTGGCAGATTACCTTCAACATGTACAGTCTTTCCATGAGATCTGTAGGTGGCAGGATTTCGCCCAGCTCTAATTGCTCCAGCAGGACTCCAACTGACCAATGTAAAACCACATTTAGCAATTCGACATTATAAAAGAGGGGCCGCAAGATATAAATCTCATGAAATTTGACATTATTCTGTAATGGTGTTTTAGACAGCACGGCATTAAGATTATATAGTTCATATTCATCCATTCATATATACTGATACAAGGAGCTACATTGTGAAAACAGTATCTCCTTCATCAAGATGAAAATGACAAAATCATTTGATCACTAAAGTAGGAAAGATAAGGGAAAACAAATCTCAGTCAAAAAAGCTACATGAAATACCTGAACTTATATGCCAGTGGATTATCGGCAGCTGCAGGAGATGGAAGAGCCCCGCAGTAAGAAGTAAAAGACTTGATTATCCCATTCCTAGCGCGTGCATTGTTAATCATCTTCATTGCCATCATGTGATCTGAAGAATCATATTATGTCGTTCAATTTTACCAATTTGCACATTTTTGTGAAATATCGAGATGAATATCTTTGGATATCTAAATCAAAGGCTAATAATTCAAAGTTGTAAATAATATAACTGTAAACAGCAAGCATTGAATTTAAGACGTAATATGTCTGATATGAGGAAGTACTGTATAAGAGTAACTGGGAACTAGAGAAAGAGATTACTAATTCCTAGTCATGCTCCGAAGTTCACGTGTAAGAACTTCTCCGAAGTTTATTACCAGTACAATGAGGTTTACTCTCATGAAGTTTCAAAAATTTCCATGTACTCGTATCTCTCACCTAAATGTCTTGATATACCGATTTATCATTTCCTTCATGTAGAGTCTAGATGTTCAGATATAGCACTACAAAAATCAAAATCATGATAAAAGACTACAGTTGGAAATTTACCTATCCCAGGGTCCAAGCCCATCTCGCCAAGTATTGTAATATCAGCAGCTTTGGCCTTTTCATCTAGTGCTGATATAGAATCATCAACATAGCTAGCAGTGACAAGATGTTTTTGCAGCTGAACCAAATTGGAGTTTTAAGAGATCACAGTTAGTATTGAATTTAAATAAATGCATACAATGTCCACCATGATAGAGATATATTCGTCATATTTTTCAGTTACTAAATTGCATTAATTCTCCATGTAATTTGGTTAAAAGCATTTGAATGCTAAGCCTGAGTACACTAAATATAAGTTACTACAATTCTGAAAACATTGAGAAAGTAGTTCAGACCTTGATGCATGAATTTGCTATAACAATGTGGCAGCTTGGGGGAAGTAAGCTGATAACAACCTCAACCTACAGAAACGCAAGCAAAAAAGAATTATACAACATGAGACCATGATAGAATTTATAAAGGCTAATTATCAGGAATCTTAGTCCAGCCACCTCAAGGAGAAGGGTACCTGTGATACATACTTGCATAGGCTTTCATTGTCCATGATATCAAGCTGAACAGCAGTTGCATTAGAAATTCCATCGACAATCTGAGACAGATCGATAATTAAATTAATAAATTCTCAAAAATAATGAAAACAGTGATGCACAGATACATTTATAAGAGGATTCGAGTTGTGTTGTTTTACCTCAGTTGCATCCTCTAAATACAGAGATGCAACAATGACATGCACATCTTTCTGCTCTTCAAAATCGATACCTAAGCAAGCTTTATACCATTCACAGGATGATATGTCGCCAACTGAAGACAGGAATTCAACTGCAGGTCGACAAACCCGACCTGCACCAACAATTAGAACTGAAGTCCTCTTTGTTCCATTATTGTCCTTCTTAGTGCCGTTCTCCAGGGCTTTGCCAACTTTCAGGGAGATTTTATTTGCTTCTTTATCTAACAACCCTTGATTTTCATCTGAATTAGCAAGAGAAGTTAGAGAATTGACAATTTGATCCAGAACTTCCTTGTCGTCTGCACCAACCTGTCCAAGGCCGTACAATCAAGCCAAGTTGGGCATTACTGTGTGAAAGGCGTGTCAAATAGAAAATTAACCACTAATTTCAAAGCATCAACAACTAATGCAATCTAATCTGACTTTAATTTGGTTGAAAATCTTTTCATTCCAAAAATCAAACAGAATTAGGGATAAACTTACTTCAAGTTCGGAGTATGAGGTGGAATCAGCACTTTGACCAACTTGACACTTGACCAAATGAAAGGAACCACCAGCAGCTTCAATCACATCCAATGCCTCATTTATTAAGAACTGATCAAATAAATGACCACTCAGAGATACCTGCCAATCATAAAAACATCACGCATAATTTGTAAAAAAAAGGAGGTTCTGGAAGACTATATAATAACTAAAACAGTACATAAAGGAGACAGCTTTGTATGCAAGTAGAATACTTGTAGATGTACGTGTTGGCAAAATGAGAACCTACCAATGTATTAAATTTCCTCCTGCTTGATTGTGAATTTACTGAATTTTCTGGCATATCCCTGCATACAAATGAAGGCGATGCATGTTAATTGTTGAGGAGAATCATATATAATATAAATTGATTTTTTTTTAATAATATTTACAAGTATCTTTGTTGGGATAATCTTGTTCGGGCTTAGTCATAGCTAAGGCTCCTCACCCTCCCAACAAATGTATTTAGTAGATAACTTTATTTGATGGTTAGATACAAAATAACATGATTTTCCACTTGTCTTTGCTAAACTCCTCTCCAAATTCACATTTCAAAGGAGTGATGAACTAAGTGATATTTATTCACATATTTTTCTTTAGTCTCTGTATCTTGCAACAAAGTGTAGAGGGCCCCATATGATTCTTTTATGAAAAACAACTTCTATAAAAAAAACATCTTTTATGAAAAACAACATTTAACCAAACCAACTCCAATTAAAATTAAAGATCCATAGGGAGAGCATATCGGATAGACAAAATAGTTCAAGTCCATATTCATGGTTCAGATACAATGGATCCCACAGAAGAACACACAAACAGCGATATGGAAGTATGAAGTGAAATATGAACCAGAAGCTTACTCTGTATCAGATTTACGCATTCGAGGAATATATTCAAACAAGGGGGTTAAAGCTCCACCATGGGCTATGCAAGCTCTCCGTAGATGTGAAGGCAACTTGGTTATGTCAGTTGTAAAAGCCAAAGTGCCAATAAACTGGGATAGTATGTCTCCAAAATGTTTAGAAGCCTACAATGGACATAAGTTTACCAAAAATAAAAAGTAGAAACCTGAGTTTACCAAGCAGAGAAAATGATGATCACAAATCTAAAAATAATACCAGACAAGAGTAGCAGACCTCTTTCGCAAATTGTGTGGGAAGAATATCAACAGAAGAACATATGACACCATTTCCCTCTATGTCATCATGGTATGAATCCTTCAGGGGATCATATCTGATAACAAGAAATATTTATAACCAAAAATTGAAATTAATTAACATCTCTAGCTGAAAATTAAAAATATAATTGAATACATAAAGATTAAAGCTTGCCAATTTATCATTAAAGAAAATGACAAAATCACGTTACACCTACTGAATAAAAATTTCTCAAGTACAAAAAGTTTTACTCACTCCGATATAATCTCACTAGTGACTCCATCAAAATCAACTAATAATTAAGAATGGACTAATATTCCCCACAACAATAATATTCACCAAATGAGATATTCATTCAGTCTTTGTGATTTTTTAACCAAATAGGGAAATGAAATTGTGCAGGCCAGAAGCCAGTCATAATAACAATAAAGGAAGACCTTTCTTTGAACAGAGTATGAGAAACAAGTAGCATCGTACCTAAAGAACGGATAGTCAATTGAAGTGGTTTGATTTATGAACTCTATAGAGCCTCCAATATCACAAGTTATATCAGCAATTCCAATAAGAGGGCACCCTTTCTTTGTCAGATCTTGAAGCTGTTGGGTGCTCAATAATCTAGGAAACCTCTTCTCCCAGTACATGCAGTTGACTACAAGTGAACAAAGTCAAAAGTCAAATGGTAAAAACACTTTAAGAAGGGAAAACGCACTAGAAAGTATTCAATAGAAATTTGCAGCTGACTGACGATATCTCTTTTACCTATTGACAATTATTACCTGAACTTTAAATTCATCAATATCAACAAAAGACAAAAAGTTAGTCTTTCAGTTGTTAAATTTGTGCAGAGTGATAGTTAACGACTAATGAGTATGACTTCAAAGTATAAAAAGGCTTTTGCTTTACATGGGAAGTAGACCCAGAAGAATATTGAATCATCCAAGCAAAACAGTCCCTGGTCACCAATTAAAGTTGGACAAATTTCAACCCCCAAACCCGTGATATGAGTCATATGACCCACAACTAAAAGTCCAAAACCTACCAGACTTAGCTGGAATTATTTAAGTTTGAGATGTTTTCCTGGCCAACGTGGGTGCATATTAATCAAAGGGTCAATTTGGTCAGACAAATTGGTACTTTCCACTACTGAACACAAGAATTTCACTAGATACCCCAGTATTATACATGAAATATTTTAAAAGAAAGTATATAACATACCAATAACAGATGCATATGGACCTATTTTTTCATGGAAAATGGGTTTGTAGTGTTCTGGATGCGCATAATAATCTGCCTGAAAAAAAAGTAAGTACTCATTTAATATTAGATGAAAAATTATGCAGCAACAAGCTTGCAACTTGACGATTAGGCAGATATTTGTTTGCCAACTCACTTTATCAAATGCTAAAGCAGGCTCAGCAGGTTCAACCATATCTTTACTAGTCACAACACAACCATATAATTGATATACTCTTTTTGATGTCCTTGATGTAGGATTTGATTCTTTGGCCTATCGTCGACAAGGCAAATGGTATTATCATCAATATCAGAAGTCAATTCCCAGCAATAAACATGAAACATTATTTGAAAGCACGACCACAAAATATAAAATCCAATAAAAAAAAGAGTTATATGCTACTGGAACATTGTTCCTTCGACCTTACTTGAGAAAATAATTCAGGAAGTCTGCTTGGATCCACAAAAGTATGAGGAAGAAGCTTAAAGATCTCTTGTGCACCTTGAGAAACTGTTCAAAGAAAATAGCAACATTAATAGTGTTATGATCTAAGAACAAGATTACTTAGAAGGTTAAATAGTGTCTCAGAACTCTGTGAGTACAAATCGAAGCAATTCTATTTGGTTTATTAATTTATAATCGAACTAGCACTACAAGCAGCATCCTAAAAAATTTGTAATATTGAATTCATCTGTTCGGAAACGTAATGCATACCATTTCCTAAACCAGTAAATACAAAAACTAGAGGGCATATTCCTGATGGCAATCCCAGTGTTGATATCTCTTCACCCACAGAAATGACAGCAGCTTTTGCAGCAGCCAATGAAGGATACATGTATGATGAACCCAATGAGAGGAACGGTGTTGAAAATCCAAGGCTTAGGTACCCTGAAGTCATGATGAATTCAACTCAGAAAGTGAGGTCCAAATTTAGCTGAGGAACGCTTATTTCAGCATACTCGGATATTGTAAAAACTGCGAACACTTATACAACAAAGAACTAAGAAGCGGATCATACGCTGTCCTAATCCATGCAAGAAATCAACAAGTCCTGCTCTGCCAGCATATTTCCCAAAAGCAAGCAATCTTTTCCCATGGTCCCCAACTATGAGCTCATAGTCATAAAGTGATGCCTTCTTTGCCAGGATCTAGACTTTCAAATACAGAATCATGAGAGATCAAAATTATACACTTTATTGAAATTAATTTTAAGGATGTATATCATATATACCTTATCAAGCAATGGCATGTTTTCTTTCTGGGCCTTGTGAGTATGCGAAAAGAAGGCGTAACCTTTATCAGGTAGGATCATCTCCAGCTGAGAAAAAAAAGTACAAAAATTAATCATATCACAATTCATGTAATCCTATTTGGCAGAGAAACAAAGAACAGGAAATGATGTACAACCTTAGGCTGTTTAACTCCGACAATGAGACCACATTCAGATAAATCCTCTGATATCTCGCAACCAACATCTTCATACAATGCATCGTGATGAATTCGCTTAGTCGATGGCTGAACTATTATTCGAGACACTCCATTTCCATCCCTGCCTCTGTTGAGAAGGCGTGCACAGTGTGATGGAGTTAAAGGCACCCTTCTTTCCCACTTGTTACATGACTCAGCAAGGATCCCAATTACTCCATTGCCAAGCATCCTTCGCCTTTAATTTTACCCAGTTTCGAGCAATCAATTCCTATTCCAATACTCAAGTACTGCAACTGATAACTCCTAGGAACAGCAAGAAACAATACTCCAATAAAATCAACACAAGCTATTTTGGATTATAGCGCGATAATCATCATGAACTGTTCAAAAGAAGACAAACACGAGAAATAAATAAACTATAGAGAAAACAACAAACAGGCACGCAATCAATTATCTGACATGGGGCATCTACATATATTATATTTAAAAAACGAAATGATCACTTAAATTATTGAAAATTCTTTTCCAACGTCCTCATCCATTCTATTATTTGAAATCAACAACGCATCAGTTCATCCAAACAACAACCATTATAATACAACAAGCAAAAAATCAAACGACACTTGTAAAATGGACGATCAAAAAAACGCAAAAGAGTAACAAACAGCAAAAATCATAAAACAAATACCGAATAACAATAAGCTAAACATCGATTGAACGCTGGCATGCGAAACAAAAATGCTAGCTAAAATTATCACATAATTGAGTACCTACCAATTAATGCCGTAAAAAATCGAGAAAGGAACGCGGAGGTTGGGCGTGACAATGAAGTGCAGTATTGATGATGAGATGGTGAAAATGGAAAGGGAAGAAGAGAAGACGAAATGGTGAAAATTGTGAAGAGTGAAGTGAATTGAAATTTGAAATGGAAAACTGCAAGTAATATATAGAGTTGTAGACTACAGAGAGAAAATAGTCAGCTTATCAGAAAGTATAGCTTATACGTTTTTGTATCCGATTCAGCAAATAGCCACGTCGGTTTTGGATCTTTGCTATTTGGATCCGTCCAAATTTTGAAATTTAAAATGAGGTCCCAATGGTTCTACATCCCTTCGATCGTAGGTAAAATAAAAGAAACAATTGTCTCTTAAATTAAAAATTTTCATGTTTCTTAAGCTACTA
The DNA here is from genome assembly GCA_949673415.1 of Euphorbia schlechtendalii. Lineage (NCBI taxonomy): Eukaryota > Viridiplantae > Streptophyta > Magnoliopsida > Malpighiales > Euphorbiaceae > Euphorbia > Euphorbia schlechtendalii. Next base: position 25,526 of record CATIWQ010152367.1, read on the forward strand.
ATCTTAATCATTTATATTAAATAATTTCAAAAAATAAATTTGTATTAGACATACATGTAAAATTTGAATCTCTTTCGATATATTCAGTATCATTATCAATTTGAATTTTATCCATAATTATACACCAAATTTGTTTTTTAATTTTGGAGATTTTGTTTGCTGATTAATGTTACAGGTATCATACTTTTTGTTTCCAACAATTAATTATAAACGTGAGTGTGTAAAAAATGTAAAAGTAGAACATGGATTGAGAAAATAATTGGGGTTATATTTGCATTTGTGCTATGAGTTTAGCAAGAAATATGAATTTTAGAAATTCTCGAATCAAATACATACTTTTGGGTTGTCGGTTCATCTTTCTCCAAATAAAAAGTCCAAGATTAATGTTTGGTAGAAGAGATGATAGAGATGGAATACTATCTTTCAGCTTTCATACCAATATTATAGAGCGACTAATCCAGAATCTAAATTAATCAACATCTGCATATGGTATCACTAAAAAAGTCCATGAATCGAATTATATTCACAATTGAAAGTTAAAAAATTTCGATCAATAAAAATGTGTTTAACCGTAAATCACATGTTATATATTTGACATTTAAACAGATTATTGACATTTATTTTAAATGTTTGCTTAGCTATAATAATTAAATATGAAAAATATCCAAAATTTCGTGTTAAATAGGTCAATAATGATTTTGTAAACACAAAGAAAGTAATGATAATTTATTAGACAAAATCATCGTAGTTTGAAAGATACGAGTACATTTCAAAATTTCATTTCTTTGCAATTTTGGAAATTACTTATTCAAATTGAATTCCTAGATTGAATTGGACCGTAGTGGTTTCCAGTTTTGTTATATTTGATCTTTGAAGTAAAAATCCATCCAATTTTGGAAAATTGCAGCTCTTTCAGAAATTTAGCTATTTAAGGGAAAGGTTTGGTGCATTATAGGAGTAATTAACATTGACAATGAGTCTCTGACATGATACAAACTCCGTAAAATACAACATGAAAGCCAAAACGATTTAATAGGATGACAAAATTATGTTTAATTCTGGCATTTATATAATTTTTTTGGGACCTAAATTTTAACATGTCTTCTTATCTACTTAAATATCCATTTAATTACAGTATTATATACAAAGATAAAATATATTAGATTGATTAGATTTGTTAGTAAGCATGTTACCACTTTTAAAATTAGAAAATATAGCCGATTTCATTCGACAATTCATGAATAAGGTGTTTATAGTTGCCAATTAGGACAAGTAATAGCTGATGTCTCTTTGTGTTAGTAAATATTTTATAAATAGTTGAAAGCCACGTGGCTCAATAATTTTTGGATAGACGTTGTTTGTTTCACATATCATATTTTTCTTGTGAGGAATGGTGGTCCCTTTCCGCACTTTTCTGACAGCTACATGCCACGTTATAAAAACTGATCCAAACCATTATTATTACCTAAAGTTTTCTTATATAAACAATATTTTCATTCCTATCCTTTTAAAAACTACAAATTTATTCACTGTTGATGATTGGACATAATATTTTAATGAAGTAAACCTGTTCGTGGTCCGAATATAACTCGTTTCAGATTTGGATTCTGGTAACATCTAACCAAGTGCGTGAAGTCGAATTTGAATTTTGATTTTGGATTTGTATTGAATTTAGACATTCTTCTTTTCAATTAAAATTGAATATATTAAACTGAATATATCTGAATTGAATTGAAATTGAACATATTAAACTGAAATGAAATTTATTATACTGAAACTGAACAAAATAAAAAATACAGAAATTTAATTGAAAAATAATTATTAATACAAATATTAACAATATTACCTTAAATTATAGTAATAATCCAAAATATTTTAAAAATACTATAATACTTTAAAGTATTAATATATTAATAACAATAAGCAACACACTTAAAAATAATACTATGGAAAAATAAAATTTAACAATAATCATTACTTATAAAAACAATTAAAATTATTATTATATTTTACAATAATCCATATATTTTAAAATAATATTATATTACAATAAAATTTAATAAAAATCATTTTACATTAATAATTAAAACTATTATTATAGGCTATTATAATGATTATTAAATTTGTATATTTGAATATGATTTTTTAATTATTAACTTTATTATTATTATTATTAGTATGATATATAACTAAAATATATTATTATTATTCATTATTATCGATATTCAAACAATATTAATTTTGTTTGTTTATTAATTAAAGGCTTAATACATGTTTAGCTACCTAAACTTGTCTTAAAAAACATGCTGCCCCCCTGAACTTTCAAAATGACCCTGTAGCTCCCCCAACTTTAAAAAAGTGATCCCGTAACTCCCTCAACTTTAAAAAAGTGCACCACTTTGCTCCCTCAGTGCCACGTGTCAACTTCTGATTGGAGGGAAAAAAATTAGAAAAATTGCATCTTTGAAAAGTCAAACCAACCAGAAAATGACACGTTCCATGGAGGGAGCAAAGTGGTGCATTTTTTGAAAGTTGAGGGAGCTACGGGGTCATTTTTTTAAAGTTGAGGGAGCTGTGGGGTCATTTTGAAAGTTCAAGGGGGCAGCAGGTTGTTTGAGACAAGTTCAGGTAGCTAAACATGTATTAAGCCTTAATTAAAAGAAAACTATTCATTACCAAAATAATTATTAATTGGTTTATTAATTTTTAGTAATGTTGAATACTGAAACTTAATTGAATTGGTTGTTGAATAACTTTAGAAGACAAAACCTTATTGAAGGTATTGGAGGCAAAAGTAGCAAAAAATTTTAAGATTCATGTTAATTTTAGCAATTTTCTCCATGGATGATCCGGTTGGCGTTTCTTACCATGATTTTATTGAGTGCTCATCTAGTTCATACCGTGCTTAAGCGACAGCTAATCACTTCAATCAACATGGACCATATGCTTGTATGAAATTAAGGGAAACTTGTTAAAACGCAGGAAAAAGGCCCATTGATTTTGTCAATACCAACGAAAAAAGATCCAATATTAAAAACATAGTTCAATTTCAATTTTTGCAATTTTGTTCATTCGAATATTTATGTTTTGAAATCTTAATTTTCATATACCACTGCTTCTGGCTTCTCGATGCTCTTCCTCTTCTTTGCCTTGTCGTCGTTACTCATTATAGACACCCGCTCACTGCATGCTCAATTCTCTGTCATCCCCCGTTGCACCATCATTCTTCCCGTGACGCTGATGTTCTGCCCTTCAGGGCAAATTCAATGGTTCTTCATTTTAGAAATTCTTCAAAATAAGGAATGAATATCGAGAATGGTCAAATCCAACTATTTCCCAAAATAAAGAATGGATATCGAGAATGATCAAATCCAACTATTTCCCATTTAATATATCCCTAAAATGAGGTTCCCCGTAAAAAACCCCAAAGTGGATAATGATTATTTGAGTAATATAATTTTTACTTTTGATTATTTTATTTTTATTCTTACTTTTGAATAATAATTAGAATTGAACTGGTGTAAAAATATTAATATAATAATAATAATAAAATATTATTACTTTATAAGAATTTGAAATGAAAAATGATAAAAATTGTTAGAGTAAAAACACTGCTAGAACATACAATATGTGAGGAATGTAAAATTGGAAAAATAGTTAGAACTTTATCCTATGACCGCATAATTTTCGTCCCCTCTCTCACACCGTTGATTAGAGTTCATATTTGTCAAGTTATTCTTTGAAAGACAGAATCTAAAGAAATCTAATTCAGAATCGTTGCTTCCTCTCCCGCTGACAATTCTCAGATTTGCCGATAATCTTGCTCCGTCCATGACAATGATGACTCCACCACTGTTAGATGTAAGGGCTTCACTTGATGATTTCCTCGACACTTTTTAATTTTGTAGCTCTGTTATGAATTGTCACTATGCTTACTTCCATTATTGCTGCTAAGAAACTTTGATATATATTTGAAATCTCTTCTTGTATTCAAATAATTAGGTTTTGTTATTTGCTTATTCTTGTCTTGTTTCTTGCTATTTTAAAATCAAGAAAAGTGAAAAAATTTGGCCTTCAGAGCTCGTGCTACTTTCTATGTCTCAACTAATTGACCTTTGAAATAGAATGAAATATACTCTTAGTAAAAGTTTAAGCACAAAAGAGGACGGCAATTAATGTCCAAACATAAATTTTACGAAATTTTAGAAGTAATTGTGAAAATCGATTGATTAATACTAATACCAGGTATAAAAGCTCGTAAACTAGATATAAAGCCTAGGCTCTGTTTGTTTGCTGAAAATATTGTGCAAGGGAAAATTTTATGCAGGAAAATGAGATATTTTCCTGTGTTTGGCTCATCATTGTAAAATATTTTTTGATGTTTATTTACTTATTTGAAAAATATTTTCCAATCACGAATTTGAATATACAATATCATATTTTAATTTATATATCTATATTTATTGTAAAATATGCAAAATATACAATATGCGGTGGTGATGGTAGTGGTGGTGGTGGAGTAGAAAAAATTGTGGTAGTAGTATTGGTAGCGATATGGTGGTGGTGGTGGGGTGGAGGAAGTTGTGATAATCGAATTAATTCAGGGTGGATGTAGTAATAGTGTGATGGTGGTGATGGCGTTTGCGAAGTGGAGGAAGTGGTGGTGATGTGATGGAGGAAGTAAGTGATGGCGGTGGCGGGGTAGAGGAGGTGGTGGTGGTAGCGAAAGCGGGTGGAGGAAGTGGTGGTGGTGATAGCAAGAGTAGGGTGGAGGAAAGTGGTGGTGGTGGCAGCAAGAGTTGGGTGAGGGAGGTGGTGGTGGAGATGTGGAGGAAGTGGTGGTAATAATGGTGGTGTAGGGGTGGAAGAGGTGGTGATGATAGTTGTGATAGTGGTG
>CATIWQ010152369.1:0-13046 GCA_949673415.1 Euphorbia schlechtendalii
ATTTTATATTTTATCCTATTAAATTTTTATACTTGGTTACAATAAATGTTATTAAATATTAAAGATTTTAAGTAAACAATGCAATTATATTTAAAATTTAAACATATTTTAACTTTTTTTATATTTTTTCTATTAATTTAATAACAAATTAATAACAAATAAAATATTCATGGGCTTGGGCCGGGCTTGGGAATGACCTTGTTAGCCCGGCCCGAGCCCGAAGTTCTAAAGTACGGGCTTGGGTTAACGTTTTTTGTAAAAAGCCCGCCAAGCCCGGCCTGAACCCGGCCCGGCCCGCCCGACGAACAGGTCTAGTCTCAATTTTGTTTACACAAACTTTTACTGTCCTCGATGAAAAAATCTGACAGTAATTTATCTATAATTCGTCGGTAAATTATTTTCTCTATTGATAAAATTTTAAATCCATTCATATGTTGAAACTTGAAAGTAGTGTGTAGAATTGTACCGATTAATCTATGATTGAGATTTGAGTGTCTACTTTTATAGTAAATTTTTTTTATTAGTATAAAAAATAAGATTCTGTTTGGTATTGTTTTTCAAATGGTTATTTTAATAAGTTACTTTCATAAATTTTTTATAGATTTACATATTTTAGTTTTGAACAATACATTTTGATCCTTCATACTATTTAATTAAGAATTGACTGACTTGTTTTTTTTTATAAAATTAACCCCGCTGCTTAAGAGAAAAGCTTGAAAATGAAGCTTTAAAAAAAGCAACTTGGAAAAGACAACCAAACTCACCCGAAAAGTCAACCAAACTCACCCGAATAGCTAGCACTCAATATTATTGTGTTTATATAGTCTTGGATGTTTGTTAGTTGTGAACTTCCTTTCAATAGAGAAGAACAAGTGTTATTTTTCTCTTTTCACTTTTTTTTATTAAGCTTTTTTAAATCATCCAAAGAATAGCATTATTTCTTAAAAAATTCAGTCAAGAACAAGTCATATCAAGAGTTCTACAAATAGAAATTGAAAAAGCCATTCACACCCAGATACATGTGGCGTTATATTAGATATTAGTGGCTTGAATAATTTCTATACCATATTGCAATGCAATCTTTTTCTTTTTATATGTGACGAATATTATGCGCACACCCAATTAAGATTATGTCTTTCTTTTTTTAAGAGGTACAGAGTTAGAATGTTCTCGGAATTGAGTCTATTCGAAAAAAAACAAATATGCAAAAAGAAGTCTACATGCTAAAAACAAAATAGTTAAAACACATTATTTTACATAAATTTGGAACACAACCATGTTTTGAAATTAATGTAGTTGTCACAAGCTTTGATGGTAAACATATTAACTACATTTGAAAAATGTTCTCGTTATTGCGGAAGGAATCTCTTTTTAAAGTGCCTTTAAAATTTTTCATACCAAGTATATCAACTTGGACATATATCATTGGGTAGTAACAAGTGTACAAATCAGAAGGGGTGCGATAAAGGAGTTTCCTATAACGATGGGATTACATCAAGGTTTCGCTTTAAGTCCTTTTTGTTTGCTTTAGTTATGAATGAACTAAACGTCAAAATATAAGAAGATGTCTCATGATGTATGTTGTTTCCTGATGATATTGTTTTGAATAATAAAACAAGGGAGAGAGTTAACAAGAAACTAGAAGTGTGGAGAAACGCGTTAGAAAGTAAAGATTTTAAATTAAGTCGAAGCAAAACAGAATGCATGCACAATAAGAGTCATCTTAGGCAAGGGGGCCGATGGAGAAGTGAAACTAGGGGATGCAATTGTGCCTAAGTGTAAACACTTTAAGTATCTAGGCTCTGTTTTTGAAGAGGATCAAATGATCGACGATGATGTAACTCATAGGATCAACGTAGGTTGGTTGAAATGGAGAAGTGCTACAGGAGTCTTGTGTGATAAAAAGGTACCTTTTGAGAGTGAAAGGAAAATTTATAGAATCGTAGATCAACCATGACGTATGGGAGCAAAAGTTGTGTGACTAAAACTCATATATTTAAATGATGGGTGTGACTGAAATGAGGATGCTTAGGTGGATGAGTGGACATATAAGAATGAATCGAATTAAGAATGTGTGGATCCACCAAAGGACTGAGATAACAAGTATTAAAGATAGATTGAGAGAATAATGACTAAGGTGGTATAGACATTTTCTACGAAGACATACGGATGCTCCAACTAGAAAGTGTGAGAATTTAAAGGTAGAAAGTAAACGTAGAGGGAGGTGTAGACCTAAGATTACATGGAGAGAAACTATTTCGAAAGATATGCGCTTGTAAAATATTAACGAGCAATTGACATCTTATAGAGTTTCATGGCAATGGAATTATATAGCCGACCGATCCCATCTACAGTGACATCAAGACTTGGTTGACTGATTATTTTTACCTTGTGATCAAGATTGAAGCTGTGATAATAAGGTCACATATTTGAATCCATATTCGGGTGGGGTGAGGATTATTCGTTATCACCATTGTAAGCTCAATGAGATAATTTTCTTTTTAAAAAAATAGTGTTTTGAATTGAAAAAATATTTCATATTGGTGCCAGACATATTGTAATTGTCTATTTGATTTCTGTCGTATTCTGTTTTTACCTATTTGGTACCTTAGATATCAAATTTTAAGACGATGACTTAACAAATCATTGAAAGTTGGCAATCTATATATTCATAATCAACAAAATGTATTCATTTTTCAAATAACGATATATGTATTTCACGATAGATTCTATGGTGATTTTGTCAAAAATAACGTCTCCATTACTTTGCCTCTTATCACTATTAGATCAATGATGTAAAGATTGATCCAATGGTGATGAGAGACAAAGTAATAATTACTTTGTTAAAAACAAAATCACCGTAACCCTACATCGTATTTCGTTCTTTGTTGTTAGATGAACACTTAACATAATAATTATAATAATAATTAACTCATAACATGTAAAATGCTGAATACACCAAGTACTGGCTAGATAGGCGAAAAGTATACCTTTAAAGACATTTAATAGATCAGACATAAAATAATGACATTTGAGTTGTATAAAAAATGGAATCATGTTTAAGTGAACTTAATAAATGATGTTAAAAATAGAATAATTCCCTTATTAATTACCTACGTTACTTTTCAACTCAACTAATAAAACTAACTATTTACCCCCTTAATCCGCAGATAATTAGTTTTTAATCAAGTTAGTTTGGCTCTATATCTTGTTTCATTTAGCTTCTCCAAATTGAATTCTATTATTTAATATATGAATTTCTATTTTGAAAAAAATTTGTCCAACTAAACTGCAACTAATCCAACCAACGCAACTAAACACATTCACATAGAATCATTGAAGTCGTGTTCAAATTGAAATTTAAAATATTATCAAATTATAATGATTTAAGTTTTCTTGACATAGAATCCATTATTCACGTTTTCCAACCAATGGAATCATGGCATCACATAATTATTTGATTTGGGTTGCTGGATTTGTCTTCTATATTAAGCATTTTGCCATATTACAGTTCTAAATTTTGGATTCTTATATTAATACAAAATACATTGTGATTGGTCTGGCATGGTCTCCATCCCAGGCTTTCATACCTCCATTAACATAAAAATATATTTTTTGTACTTTTATGTTTTTTATTCAAAGACATGGTTAAAAAATATAATTTAATAATACAAAGTTAAAATGTGATAAATATTTTGTTTTACATACTAGCCTTTTGAAGTACAACATCATGACAACCAATAAATCCATTAGCAGTTAGTCTAGAACCAAAGAAGTGGTATTATGTTAACAGCTGTTAATAGATCTTTTGTCAGTGATTATGTGATAATAATTAACAAATTACTGTTAAGTTATGTATGAGAAATTAAAACATGAAAAAATATATATACAAAATGAGTAATGAATATATATATATATTGGAAAAATAAATCCATAAAAATAATTAATCAATATTTTTCAAAATATGGTTATGTATTTATAATTTATTTTTACAAATTTAAACAAAACTTTATAATCTGTTCATATATTTATTTTGTTCTTTAATTAGAAAAATACCAATACAAGTTTTGTTCATGCACCTGAAAATAAAATATACTAAAATATAGTTGACATACAATTGTTTTTTTCCCAAAAAACACATGTACACAACTGCAAATATCATTATTTTATTTAGATATTATTTACAACTGTAACAAGTATTTATGTATTTACTGAAAAGATAAATGTTGTTGAGAAACTGAATGACACATAAAAAAAAAAGAAAAAAAATGTAGCAATACAAATAATATTTTTCATATTTTTTCATTTTGATTATCTAACCAATTATTTGGTAACCACTTGGTTATGTACTTATCTTAGTATTTAATCAAACTCATTTATTTATTAATTAGACTACGCGTTTGAGTTTGGCTTTGAGCTAAAATCTTCCAGTGTAATTTTCAACGTCTTCTAGTTTTAACACTATAAGTCTATATCAACTCACACCAGTCTCAGTACATTCTATCAGTTATTACACGCGCAAAGGCATAGAAACAGTTTACTTGAAACGTGTAGATCACCTTCTATTGGCGCGTGAAACGCTTCAAGCACTGAACCAGTCAGCCTGTATTTGCCGCAATAGATTTTATATATATAACCTTTTTCCTCCAAGAAGAAAGAATGATTCTCGTTCTGGGTCACTTTCTTTAAACAAGAACAAGAGCTAATTCCACCAAAGTCGCAATCTTTGTTAAGAATTGTATCGGAAATTCGTTATTTGTAAGTCCAGTTACTGGTTTTCGATTTTTTTCAGTTGTTATGTTCTTGCTGCTTCAGTTTTGTACACAGGATTTAGCCTGATTTTAATTTGCTCCCTTTCCTCAATTAACTAATTAGGCTGCCACAGTTTCCTTTAGTAGCTGATCTGTGAATTGATTTTTTGCGTGGGTTTGATATAAGGAGAATTAGGGATTTGTGATGCGATTTCCTATTTATCAGCAGCAATTTCGGTGTTTTGATAGGCCAATTTGGCAATAAATAGTTGTATGCTTATGCAGATATTTAGGGATTTAAATTTGGATTCCTTGGTTTAGTTGTTGTTTAGATGGAATCCATGCTTTAGGAGTTAAATTCCCTTCTTGGCAAGTAAAGAAAACACAGTTAAATTAAAGATCTTGTTACAATTCCTCGAGAAGGTGTAGAAGATGCAAAGAGTCCGTTTATCATCTCAACAAGCAGCAGTTCACAAATTAGGGGATTCCCAGATGACATTATCACCCAAGTTCAGGTTAGCAGTGATCCAGTCTCCCCTTCTAAGCTCTTCATCAAAGCTCGACTTATCTTTTGAAGGCGAACCGCTAATCCCCGGGCTTCCAGATGATGTCGCCCTCAACTGCCTTCTCCGACTCCCAGTCAACAGCCACGCCACCTGTCGAGCCGTATGCAGGCGGTGGCATTCACTGCTCGGTACAAAAGACCGCTTCTTCACCTCTAGAAAAGAGCTAGGCTTCAAAGATCCATGGCTCTTTGTGTTTGCCTTCCACAAATGCACCGGCAAAATCCAATGGCAAGTTCTAGATCTCAAGCACTTCTCGTGGCACACCATCCCCGCCATGCCTTGCAAGGACAAGGTTTGCCCCCACGGGCTTAGGTGTGCTTCGATACCACTCGAAGGCACGCTTTTTGTTTGCGGGGGTATGGTTTCAGACGTCGATTGCCCGCTTGACTTGGTTCTGAAATACGAGATGCAGAGGAATCGGTGGACCGTCATGGACCGAATGATCTCCGCCAGGTCGTTTTTCGCGAGTGGGGTGATCGACGGGATGATATATGTAGCTGGGGGCAATAGTACCGATCTTTTCGAGCTCGACTCGGCCGAGGTGATGGACCCCGTCAAGGGGAAATGGTCTAGGATTTCGAGTATGGGGACGAATATGGCGTCCTACGATGCGGCGGTTCTCGATGGGAAACTTCTGGTGACTGAAGGTTGGTTGTGGCCGTTCTTTGTGTCGCCCAGGGGCCAGGTGTATGACCCGAGAATCGATAGATGGGAGAATATGGCAGTCGGGTTGAGAGAAGGTTGGACAGGATCGAGCGTGGTGGTTTACGGGCGGTTGTTTGTGGTTTCCGAGCTTGAGAGAATGAAGCTCAAGGTGTATGACTCGGAGTTGGACTCGTGGGAAACGATAGGTGGGCCGCCTTTGCCGGAGCAAATTTGCAAACCCTTTGCTGTGAATGCTCGTGACTGTGAAATCTATGTTGTGGGACGAAATCTTCATGTTGCGGTTGGTTATGTCTCCAGGACGAGGCAAGTAAATGCTGACGAGAAAAAGTGGGGGTTTAATGTGACGTGGCGTGTAATTGATGCGCCTGATGTTTTTTCGGATTTGACGCCCTCGAGTTCTCAGGTTTTGTTTGGTTAGTTTTTTTTTTTGGGCGATATTTTGTATGTTCTAATACATGATGTTGAATAAAAGTGTATGTGTGATTTGTGAAAGTTGTAGCTTGCTAATTGATGTATAGTGAAAGAAAATGTGGTAATTACATGGTTGTTTTTGGTCTTTAATAGGCACAATAATTGATGTAGCATTTTGTAACTCATTATTCAGTCATATTCAAAATTATTGAGATTAAAGATTTGAATGGCTGATATTTAACCGTCATTTATCATTATGATCAATTAATTAAGTTCATTTCTTGAGGTGATTTTATTGTTATGTTAAATGATCACAATAATTTCAATTGTTAGTACTAACCGGTAAATTCAATAGATATGTTTACAAGAAATACAAGCAAATACATAAAAAAATTTAATTTAATTTTTTTCTTTTATAGAAAAGAGGAAAATATAAAAAAAAGCAACCAAACAAATACAAAGCCACCAACAATTAACAACTCAGCCTATCAAAAATCGATCTATCGCAAGCTGAAATAACCCTCTTAGAAAACATGCTAATACGATTTCTAATCACAACTTTCAGTTGATCCAAACAATGATCAACTATAGAACTAAAACCAGCAAACACACAACTATTCCGATTCACCCAAATCATGTACACTAAAGCCTGTACAGCTGTCAAGATACAAGACTCGGTAAACCTAGCTTTTTTCAATAGCAGCAACCAAGAAAACAATTGATTTGGAGCCGGAAGCAGACAACCCAACCAGTTGTTCACAGATTGGTACAGGCATAAGAAAACCCGCATTGGAAAAACAAATGACTATGGCATTCATTCACCACACAGCAAACAGGACAGATTAAATCAACGTTGGGAAGACGAATCTGCAAATTGTCTCTAGTTAACAGTTTATCCTGAACAGCCAACCAAAAAATATATCTGTGCTTGGGGAGAGCAACGGAACACCAAACACTTTTATACAACGGGAACTCAGTGACAATCCCAATAAGACTGATATAGCATTTAGAGGTAAAAAAACTTGCCATTAATAGTACAAGCAAGAATGACAGACTGATTTAAAACACCCCTAAACCGCAGAAATTTCCTCCACTACCAACTACGATCCCGTGCCCTCTGAATGGATCAGAAATCCACATTCTTCAAATAGACAGACTGTATCCACCGCAACCATAAAGAGTCCTGCTTCATTGAAATAACCCATAAAAATTTGCCAAGGCAGGCTTTAATGGGGACTACACACCTTATCCCAGCTGCGGGGGCTTTAATTTTATTTTGTTTTTACATGAAAATCAATAAATCATAATTATGATTTAACATTAAATTTTTTTTTTTTGTTATTTTGTTTTGTACCAAAAAGGTTATCAAATTTTTGCTTTTACATACTTTTTTTCTTAAACTTGTTTTCCTATCTTTTTATGAAGCCTTATATCTATAAGAGTAGTATAAGATCTTTGTATAACTTATTTTTCATTAATTTTCACAATTACTTTTAAATTTCCGCAAAAATCACCGTTCGAAGACCTTATACCTCGTGTCAGACTACTCTTATACCAATTTTAAACTACCTTTTCATGAAGGCCCCATACCTGATAGAAGAACTCTTATACACCGGTATGAGAATGGTATACAACTTTTTTACAGCTTATTAATCCATTAAAATTTCACAATTACTTTAAATTATGAAACATTCAACTTGTATAAAGTGATATAAGCAAACAACAACATAAAAATCAGCAATAAGATATCTTTTTATAAGCACTTATATACTTCATTTCTACTTCAGTATTTAATTTCCCAAAAAAAACCATGACATAAATTCTTATAACCAATATGTAAACAAAAAATTGCCTATGTAATTGGCCATTTTATAACATATTAAATCCACAATATGCTCATACAAGCTGTCCAGCAACCCTCAAGATCCTTCAAGATCTCTCTTGTTCATTCAAACATATTATCAAACACTTTCAGTGCATAATAAATTTCCAAGTCTTTCCTCAATCGGAAATCTAATTAGCTACATGAAAACTACACCTATTCCACATTCATTCTTCACTAATTAACCAGAAAAAAAACTAATTAATTGTTATCTCCTGTAACAAATCATCAAGCCGTAGTCCTTGTTAAACGACTCATGAGCTCTAACTTAGAGGTTGTTGGAGTACAAGATTCTTCTGCTCCAGAAAGAAAGACGAAAAACTTTATAAAACTTTATATTAGCATCCGTGAAACCAATTTAAAGATTGCCCAGCAATTTAGAGTTAAATTTTTTATCATATAAATAAGTAGAACAACAATCCATAACTCAAAATAATAGTCAGCTTTTAATTAGAGTTAATTAGTTTTAGTTGAGATGAGTTTATCCAATCCTGCTGACCTAAATAATTTAGAGTTTTCAGCTAAAACTTCATATTGAGTAAAGTTACTTAGCATGGTAAAATAAAAGTTAAACTCGGCTCTCAATTTTTGTAGTTGTATGCTGGTGAATAAAGTTACTCTATGACAGCACATGTTTTTAGCCCTTGCTCTATCATATTGGAATATTCATAGTTGATGTTTTTCACATCTCAAAGATGATTTGGCACTGAAATCATAAAGGAGATATTATGTGGTCTAAGGGAAAAGATGTCAGTACGAAATGTCAGCATGTCAACGTTAGAGTTCAAGATCAATTGACTATCTCGCCGCATTTAGTAAGAGCTTTGCAATTCTGCTACCTCTAGTACTTTAAACATATCAAAGAAAGTCATGTAGCAGTGTGCTCTCAATCTCACCAAACCGTATCAATTTGAAGATCAAGACTTGGCGAGAAATTCTTTCAACTGTTTAATCTCGCACATCAACAGTTAGAAATCTCTCTCACAACGGATTCAAATTTGTCTCTACCAAGAAGAAGTTTGAAGACCAGACAATACATATATTGAAGATTAAACGAGTTGAAGGACAAGTTTGTAACGGATACTTCAGCATTCATCTATAAATAGAGACTGAAAGCAATGGATCAAACTTGGTGAATACATCTGAAATTTCATAAGTGCTAAAACTTTACGCAAACATACTCAGCAAGCAAGAAATTTCCAAAATTAGAAGAACAACTGCAATTCCACACTCTGCTCTTCGCAAAGTCAAGATTAAAAAAATTGTAATATATCGTATTTGTAAGAAGAACAACGTTCCATAAATTTTTTCTTCATTCTATTTTTGTATGCTTTGAGTGATAGCAGTTTGAGGAGGGTACTCAAATTGTTTGAGGGTAGAATATCTTGAAAGGTACTCTCTTGTAAGCTACCCGTGACGAAAGCTTCTATGACTAGTTAAAGGAGGAATTGAATAATGGATTAAACCTCGGAGAATGAATCCGAGGATTAAACCTCGGAGAATGAATCCGGGGACTGAAGGTAGGTGGAAGACAAAACCAGGATAAATTGTGCTTTTTTATTCCTTTAACTCTCATCTCTTTCCTTTTACTCGGCAAGTATTTTTCTCAGCACATATCACATATTTGTGTTATTTTATTTAAGTGTTACATAAGTTAGCATTGAGTATTTTTACTCAGCATTCTAAATTAACTCATTTCATCATTCTAAATTAACTCAACACGCTTAATAAAACAATTGTTATAAAACTAAAAATCGACCTAGAAACAAGTTCAGGACATTCACCACTCTTTACGAGCGTGTTAAATCAATTGGGCCAACAGTCTCTACATAATCTGTTCAATCTAGTAGCTCATCAATGGCAGAACAGAGGAACCCACGCAGTTAAGATCAAAAGTACTCAATCAACTAATCAAACACAAGCATGCACTAGATTTTGGTGACACTAGGAAGAAAAACATATAAAGAATCGTGTTGGAATTGGAATCATGCATTAGAGTTAGGTTTTCTTCGTCCATATTTTTCCATGACGAGTTAAAGACGATGTGTAAGCTGACCAGGTCGCGAGAGAAAGGGAAGAGTACAGACAGAGAATCGTTGGCATGATCCGGCGGTGTAGGGTGTTTCAGAGCCTGAAGTGAGAATCGTCCTAAGAGAGGAAGAAAAAACGGGAACAGGTCAAAAGAGAAAAAAAAACATAATGAAACATTAAATGGTTAAATCTTGGGAATAATAAAATAAAAAAAATTATACAGTGATTTTTGCAAAAAGTATGGGCCTTTTCTCGCATTTCCATAAGCTCTCCTATGTTCATTGACGGAGTTGGATTCGATGAAAGTGATTGTTAAGGCCCAGTTCATCTAATGGGGAAGTTTTACAGGCCCAGGAGTATCAGGTTAAATGTGAAGACAAGCCCAAAGGCCACTAGGTAGTGACTTTTTGTGCGGATTTGTCTTTATCCTATGTGCAAACCCATTTGCGGAGATTTTTAAATATTAAATACTACGGTCAGTTTGGTATTGCTTTTCAAGCTGCTTTCTCAATAAGTTGCACTTATAAACTTTTAATAGAATTACATATTTTAGCTTCGAACACCACATTGTGGTCCTTCATACTGTATAATGAGGAACTGTCTGACTTGTTTTTTTCAAAATCAACTATGCTGCTTATAGCAAAAGCTTGAAAATGAAACTTTTCGGAAAAGCAGCCTGGGAAAGCAATCCCAAAACATCTGTGTATATTGAGTGCATTGAACAAATTGAAGATCTAATTTACTAAGGATCAATTCTATATTTTGTCTTCTTAAAGTATATTAAAACTTTTTGTACTTGGAATGCAAGAGAAATGTGCCGAATTTCATTATTAGATTTAAATTATTTCACTTTTCAACTATAAATTGTTTTCTTCTCTGCAGATTGTTGTACTTGAGTGAAATTTTCATAAACTTTAAATATAGTTTATTGGGAGGTTTTATTAGTTTTATAATTTTTTTTATTTATGTTTTCTGCATTCAACTAATAGAAAGTGCAATAAAGAACACATTTTCTCTGAATAATTTTATCAAATAGAAACTTTTTGAGGGGCTAATCAATTGGGCGTAGAATTGGTTGAGGGTGGGGCGCAAAAATAATGTCACGAGGATTTCGATGCATCAATTATTAACTAGCATTATTGATGAAATGTATAATAGAAACTGAATGATTTACCAAAAAAACAATAATGATAGAAACTGAAGGAGTAAAGAATTGAGGTAATTATAAATTATGCGAACAAGTAATATATAAACTAGTACTTTGATTGTAAATAATTAGTTAAGTATTCGCACTATTATTGTTGCAATGGCTGCATTATTACCTAATAACAGGCCCAAGCAAAATAGGATATCGGTTGAATGGTAATTAATCTCATAATCATATCCCGGATCTGATGTTTTCTATACAAATAATTATACTTTATTTATTTAATGGTGTGAAATTTGATTTAGTGAAGTATTGTAAAAAAATAAAGTGAACGTAGATTGTACTGACTAAATATAACATTTTAAGAACTCAAACTTAATTAGAACTTGATAAATTAAATTATACAAAAAATAATGGTCCATTATATCAATGGCGTGGCTTAAAAGGTTATAAATTTAAAATTAAGACTTTAAAAGAGATAAAAGATTACATATTTTTTTGGTATGAGATAAATTTACTTGGAAGGTTAAAACTTTTCCTTCCCTGCATATATTTAGTGAGATTTTAACATTTTTCCCACTTACTCGGCTTATGTGCCAATTGAGTTACACAATAGATCTAAAAGTCCATCTCTTAAGTTACGCTATGGTAGAATTTATTTCCAGATTCTATGCATTTCTTGCTCTTTTTATTAAGAATGTCATTTGTTATTGGGTTTGGATTCTCTAAATTGAAGTTTGAAATGACTGCCTTTTATCATATGTTATAGAGGTGTTCATCACAATTGTGCCTTTTAGGTCAATTCCAAATCTACCATATAACTTATAAATGTAGGACATCGTTCATTATCTCTTCTCTTAGCCTCTTATCTACTTTCATATATAGTTGTAACAAAGTTGCCGAAAGGAGTGGTCAACTTGGAGCTTGAGAGAAGAGTGACCTAAACACGTGGTAGCCTATATTTCACGATAATTTATAATGGGAGTCTAATATTTTGTAGCATGCTCCCATTCAACAATTGAATATTTATGAAAGTGTGTTTAATTAAAATAAGAGAATATTTAATTAATATAATAAATGTTCACCGTTATACGGGGGCGGGGTACAAAATACCATACTCCCATTATATGCTTACTTCATTTCTTCAATATATAGACACCTAGAATTCATCGGATGGGAAGACCATTACTCTTTTTGTACCTATATAGGGTAATTGAAGGGTCTTTTAAATTTTGTAGGTTGATAAACTGGAGATTAATTGTTTAGGATGTGCATATGTGTGGGTTCACAATACATTGAATATCAACAATTTAAATTCAACAAATGTTGAAATTGTTTAGCATTTTTCAACTTTAGAAAATTCTTTATCTCTTGTTACACTTAATAATTCTTAAATAAAATAGAGTAGAAACTGACATTGGGTCGACATCTCAACAAAGTTGGTACACCTGGAGTCCAATGAAAGAGACCTACTCGACATTTATTAATAGGCAAAAAATTTTAAAGTACATGAAAACTCATCACGTGATTTGATGCATAGATCACTTAAGACATGAAAATAATTGTAAACACAAAAGTGCATAGTATTCAAC
>CATIWQ010152401.1:0-13585 GCA_949673415.1 Euphorbia schlechtendalii
CAGTACGAGCAAGAGTAAACATCTCTACTAAACGAATCCACCCATTTTGGAAAACACTTATGGTTAATGAAGCAGGGGTGGATCAATCAGAAGATGATTTTTCAAGCTATCCGTCAGAGGCTCACAAACATCTTGCAAATATTGTGGGGGTGGTAAACACATATCATCCTATTGTTGTGGAGAAAATGGCGACTATGCTGGAAGAACAACTTCACCCTGAATATGCTGATGATTGTGTTGAACCTAAGGTGAATGGAAATGTAAGGGGAAGACCAAAAGGGAGCAGGTCAACCCGAAGTGAAAAAAATGCTTGGGAGCATAATTCAAAAGATCGTGATCGTTCTAACAGTTGCAGTCGTGGTAATAGTTCAGTTGGGAATGATTCAGTTCCCTCAATAAACAATGTATTAAGATATGGTATGAACTCGCTATTTGATAATTTAAATAATACAATTTTAATTTTTTTTTCACATTTTATCATTTACAACTTATTTGCTTTTTTTTCACTGGTTCAGGTGGAGTTCCCCTCCAATTTTCTGAGTTAATGCAATACATTCCAATAATTGTTCATCCGTTCATTGAAGGTGTGGTTAATGTGGAAGCAGATGGCAATTGCGGTTTCCGAGTTGTTGCATCCTACATTTACAACAACGAAGATGCATATCAATATGTAAGAAACAATCTCAGCAACGAGCTAATTGCCAAGTGTGAAATTTACGAACCAATCTACTTTGACGGAATCGATGCAGGCATTGAACATATTAGTTGGGCGGGCGGTTCATGGACTTGAAATGACAGGTATTGGATGCATGTAATTGAGGACTTATTCACTATTGCAACAATATATAATGTTGCGGTTATTTATATCGGTTACTCAGTTGTGCCCACTGGTGCACATTCTTGTTTCACCGTTTTGCCTTTGTATATAACATCAAACGCGAATGGTCCGTGTGCTGAAATTTGTATTGCCCATACCGGATCAATTTTGAAACACTTCTTCAGATTAAATTTACAAGAAGATTGTCCACTTCCTCCAATTGCTAGTATGTACATGTGGTTTAATCATCATAAGGAGAGTGTGATTGGGTGGGAATATTTGTATACATGGAGGCTGCAACAGTAGCAACAATTATATGATTAAATTTGTACTTATATTTTAATATTATGAACTTTATATTTTATTGTGTTTATGGAATTTATCAGACATAAAATATATTTCCGTGATCAAATTTTATATTTTCAGTTCAAAAATCGGAAATAAAATTTTTTCCCTCCCTTAGCCTGGCCGGAATTTTATTCCGGCCAGCTTTGCGTAAAATTCCGACCAGCCAAATGGCAGGCCGGAATACTATTCCGACCAAACGCAAAGCTGGCCAGAAACCTGTAAAGTGGTCGAAATAAAATTTCGGCCACATTAGAGCTAAGCCGGAATTTTATTTCGGCCTGTTAATGGTTTGGATGGAATAAAATTCCGGCCGGCCAATATACAGTAAATCCAGCAATGGGTGAAAAAAAAAATTTTTTTTGCTTCAGGGGTATTTTTATCTTTTGAACGGGCGCGAAGTAAAAACGGGTGACGCGTATGTTACACTTGCTCGGTTCTTGTTAGTGGTTTGTCATTATTAATAATTATTTATTTTGAAAAGAACGAAAAACATTTCTGTTTTAATTTGCTAAATGTAGATGAGCGTGCATTGATCTATTTGAAGAATACAGATCGAGAAAGGATTCGTCTGCAAGCTCTTTAGATGAGCATGAGTTGGATCAATTTGGAGAATACGGATCGAGAAAAGATTCATGTGTAAGTTTATGAAATATATCATTAACTTGATTTTATGATGACACTTTCTGAGGGGAGATCAACATGAGTAATTGTCAAGGCTCATTGCAAAATGGGGTCAAATTAGCGTTTTTTAGCTTTGTAGTATATGAGGTTTAGAATAAATGATAATTTTCTTATAAAAAGTGGTTAAATGTAGCATGTTCTAATAATAAATCTTTTATTATATTTTTTAAAATTGATGGTATTTTTAGTACTTTACATATTTGTTTGCCATGGGTAGAAAAATTGTTAGGAACAAGCATGTCCAAACGGATCAGAATGGAACGAGCTCAAGCTTCCACTACTTGTTAGAGTTAAATTTTTAGTGGATAGATAATTTCTTTTAGCTTTAGCTTTTGTGGAAGCAAGCCACTAATAAAACTCATGTTTATTAAATTTTCCCTTAACTAAGAATCAATTACCCTCTGTACTCTTCGTCATCTCCCATGATATTTAAAGATAATACAAAAATCAGGTAAGACATGTACCTAAACTCAACTACATGTACCTAACAAGAAAAGAACTTGCTTGGGACAACCAAAATTGCATTCTCATAAATACATTTTGCATTGCTCGAATATACATGTACACGTAAAAGGACAAGACGTTCCACTGTATTCAACTCACAAATAAATGGAAAATACCATCACGTTTTATGAAATTTATTACTCTCCCCGGTTCCTAATATTTGTCGTTTTAAACTTTTTATTTTGATTCCTAATTCTTGTCATTTTAAAATATCAATGCATTTTTTAACAAGATTTTTCTAATATACCCTTGCATTAATTAGGAAAGAGATTAAGTGTAGATTAATTTATAAGTTGATAATTAAGAAGAGATAGAATTTTGTTATAAATTAAAAGGGATAAAATAGTCATTTTATAATGCATTAAATGTCTTATTGATTTTGATAAAAAATCTAAAATTATAAATATTAAGAATCAGAGGGAGTATTTAATTTCACAATTAAATATGAATAATTTCTATTACACACTTCTAAGTTATAAAATACATAAATGATAGAATATATTAGCTGTAGATTACCGTACGCGGAAATGCGTGTGATATAATATATATGTATTTAATTTGTATATGTTAATTGTTTTTAACTAATTTAAAGATTCAAAAGAAATTAAATTATATAGGTGTGGAGGAATTTTTTTGAGGTATAGTTAGTGCACTAAATTATAGAATAAAAAAGAGTGAACAGCAAAGGTCAAAGTGCAGAGAAAGGAATAGGAATAAACAATAGCCACAAGGATGACCAGGACAAATAGTCACCCAAGAAAAAGTAATTTGAGGACTGGAAACCATTTAAGATTTTATAAATTAAGAGTTGTTTAGAATGAAAACAAAAGTTTGGGAGATGATTTTTTAATGTAAATTTAGAAAAAAAAGTATAAGAGAGATTCATATATTAAAAAATGCACTTTTAATGTTTGAATGGTGGATAAATTGAAGTCATTTATTTTAAAATTAATAGTGATAATACCTTCCAATTCATTTAATTTTTTTTTTCCACAATTAGAGAATCTTTACCCCACAAAATCTAATTGTCCACATTTTTATGAAAGAATATATTCTTTCATTAAATTTTTCAAAGCAGATAGAAAGTACAGGGATCAACAACTATCAACTGTGTTTCATAAAAAAAAATTATTAGCCGTGCTTGTTAAATTTTTTTCGTTTATATAATTAATATTAGACTTCATTTGAACGCAAATGGAGGGGGAAATAGTTTCTAAATGCCTTTTGTCACAAAAAAAAAATGTTTACAAAACAACTTTAGCTTATTGTATATGAAATTATTGTTAATTGATAAATTACTTAATAAAAATTAAGTTTATATTTCTCAAGAATCGCAATACACGGTAACTAACAAAAATTACTATCATCACGAGAAAATAAAAAATTTGGAGTGAATGCAATCAGCACATAAATTTAGTGTATTCAATAGATAAAAAATCCCAATCAATTACTAAACGTGAAACCTGAAATTTATAACAACTAAATTAGTTGGTAAATTTTGGATACATCACATATTATTATTTTGCCATGTGTGTGTAATCATTACAACTCAGCCACGTATATATGATAAATATATGTGAAATTTACGTCAAAGTATCAGAAACCCTGTATGAAAAACCGAGACGGAGATAGCATGTGGCTTTTAGAACTTTTTAGTTATTGTCTTTCAAGTCTTGTGATACATTAGCTTTGTTGTCTCTCATTACTTGGTTACATTACTATATCAATTTGTCGTTTTAATGGACTCATCGAGGTTATGTCAATTTCAAAATTTCCCTCTATATTTTCTCAGTTCACCAAATACCCCCCACATCTTTTATTTTTTGTCAATTTCCCCCTTCTCATATATATATATCTCTCTCTTCACCCATCGCATATCTTGCAAAATGACTGGTCCAACGAGTCCAGAACCTGATTCTTCTGATTTTATTGAAATTGATCCATCTGGGAGATATGGCAGGGTAAAATTAAACCCTGCCCTATATCCCATTTCTCTTTAATTTCTCAAAAATTTGATCTTTTTGTATGAATTTGTTCTTCAATCTGATTAAAAGTGGTCTCCTTCTTTGCAGTACAATGAAATCCTCGGCAAAGGGGCTTCAAAAACTGTGTAAGGACTCTTTTTCTGTTCAATTCCTCATTTTTTGTTGAAATGATATCAAATCAAACCCTCCAATTTGATTGAATTGTTGTTGCAGTTACAAAGCATTTGATGAGTTGAATGGAATTGAGGTTGCTTGGAATCAAGTGAAGCTTTATGATTTCCTTCAAAGCCCTGAAGATCTTGAGCGCCTCTACTGTGAAATTCACCTCCTCAAGACATTACAACATGAAAACATAATGAAATTCTACACTTCCTGGGTTGATACTGTTAACAGAAACATCAATTTTGTCACTGAGATGTTCGCCTCTGGCACTCTTAGACAGTAAGCATTTATTATTGCATGTTCTTGTTTGATTTTGAATCTTTCTATGTTCTCAATTGTTAAATGCTGCCCGAAATTACTCAGTACCGCCTTATAATGTCGATTTTGCCCCTGTTAGAAAAAAAGAGAGTGAAAATCAGGCCCTTGAAATGCTGAGGCAAGCTTGGGCGTGTACACAAAACGCGTAGGCCTAAAGAATGAAGAAAAGAAGAAAAATGAGCCGTAAGGGGAGAAGGGCAAAATAGTCATTTTTCGCCACTGTGCCTATACACGGTCGTTTTACCTCGACGCCTCGCATGTGGCTTGGACATTTATCCAAAACACCTAGACGCCTGCCTAAAGAATAACACAAAAGAAGAAAAAAAATAAGTTTTGAGGAGCAAAATCGTCATTTTTGCTGGCGGCACTATAACTTCCCGGCCGACTTTTAACACCACCCTTCTATATTTTGTGTCTCATTTAGATTATGCTGTGTTTAGGTATAGGCTGAAACACAAGAGAGTCAACATTAGAGCTATAAAGCATTGGTGTAGGCAAATATTGAAAGGGCTTCTTTATCTCCATAGTCATAATCCCCCAATAATTCACAGAGATCTCAAATGTGACAATATTTTTGTCAATGGCAACACCGGAGAGGTCAAAATCGGCGATCTCGGCCTCGCTGCAATCCTCAAGAAGTCCTACGCTGCTCGTTGCGTTGGTAATAACTAATGCCTTCGTTTTTACCGATGTTTTTTCGGCTATTTAACCGTCTTTCGTGTGAATAGGAACCCCCGAGTTCATGGCGCCCGAGGTCTATGAAGAGGAATATAACGAGCTGGTTGATATATATTCTTTCGGGATGTGTTTGCTCGAAATGGTAACACTCGAATATCCTTATAGCGAATGCAACCATCCTGCTCAGATATACAAGAAAGTTGTATTCGTAAGAACTTGAAAGTCGAAAACATTTTCTTAGAAACATGTTTATTTCGGTTCGATTTAGAGACCCTTTTTCATGAGTCGCGATTCCGATGTCTTACAGGGAAAAAAGCCGGATGCGTTGTACAAAGTCGAAGATCCCGAAGTGCGAGAATTCGTCGAGAAGTGTGTTGCGAGTGTTTCGAGTAGACTATCGGCTAGAGAGCTTCTAGAGGATCCTTTTCTTCGAATCAACGATTATGGGTCGGATTTCAGGTCGTTAGAGTATCACGGCGATATGGATCCTCGAGTAGGACAACCGTTGAGTGGAATCGATAGCAGCATTAGCAATTCAATTTATAGTTATGATTACGAGAATGACGTGGATTGCCATCAACTCGAGTTTCGGCCGAGTGAATTCGATCTCTTCTCGTGTCAAGAAGACGAGCATTTGGAAAATATTGGTATTTCGATCAAGGGTAAAAGGAGAGAAGATGATGGCATCTTTTTAAGGCTCCGAATCGTAGACGAACAAGGTCAATGAATTTTTTTAATCCCTAATTTATACTACCTCTGTTTTTTTAGTAGTCCTCTTACAAATTTCTATCTTTTTAATGAAACAATTAAATTAAGGTATGCAAGTACTAATCTACTCTTGAAGTCTTAAATATTATGCATTTAATACTATGAAAATAACAAGAATAAATAAAGGTATACATGGAAAAAAGATGGAAATGAATCATGAAATTTCGAAAGGACTACTATTTTGAGTGTTCATATTTTAGCTAAAGGAACTACTAAAAAAATGGAGGGAGTAATTCATTTTAGTCTATAAAAATTACTGAAACTGATTGATTTGTCGTTGCAGGTCGGATACGTAACATATATTTTCCGTTCGACATCGAGAATGACACTGCATTGAGTGTTGCGGCCGAAATGGTATCGGAGCTCGACATAACCGACCAAGACATGTCAAAGATAGCGGACATCATCGACAGCGAAATTGCGACATTAGTGCCTGAACGAAAAAGTTCAGATTCTCGTAAAAGTTGTGCTTTGCTCGGTAACCAAGTAGACAATCACGTTTCATCAGACAAAAGTGTGCAAGTTACTCCAAGTTGTAAGCATGAATCGACAACTCATGGCCGATTCGAGGAAATTACATACCACTTTACGAGTCGTTCAGTAGGTTGTAGTCATTGGGATGGTTACGAAAACGAAATCAGGCAAGAACAACAGTTAAAGGAGATTAAACCAAAGTGGAAAATTTATAAACCACAAATATTTAATGCTAAGAGTTATTATAAAGGAGCATTGACTCCATGTTCACTTCACAGAGCAACATCTCTGCCCATTGATGCTTTAGATGTTTGATATAGTAGTGTTAATCAACGGTCAATGATAAATGTACATTACTATTAACATCAAAGTTGATCAATTGAATTTTTTTTTTTGAATCAAATGGTGGCTAGAGAATCTGTTAGCTTTATACATATAGTCTGCATTGGCTGCCATGATTTTGGGACCAATGGAGCACTAACAAAAGCTAGAGAGCTCTTAGAATGTGATGATTATGTGTTTTGATTCTTCCAAATGTTTGGAATTTTCTCCGAATAAAGGATCTAATTCTCCCTTTAACTTGGATTGCTTTTGTTGGGTCAAATTGTGTTAAAATTAACTTTTTAGGTGCGTGCATTGTCATATTGGTACAAATGAATGTCATATTAGATCTTGAGGTATTTCTTTATAATTTATAAACTGGTCAAATAACTAATATACATTTTATGAAGCGGTTTCTTATTGATCATATTTTGACCTGGTGTAAAACAAATCAATACTCTCGATTAATTTTATTGCTAATTACCCTAAGTCATTTTATATATTTCATAACTTATAAGCTAAATATAAGCTTGTTTACTAAATACTTTACTTATGATAATTACATATCAGTTTTTACAAATATTTGAACTACTTATTTATCATTAAGAAAAACATTTT
Organism: Euphorbia schlechtendalii; assembly: GCA_949673415.1. Classification (NCBI taxonomy): domain Eukaryota; kingdom Viridiplantae; phylum Streptophyta; class Magnoliopsida; order Malpighiales; family Euphorbiaceae; genus Euphorbia; species Euphorbia schlechtendalii. Next base: position 7,675 of record CATIWQ010152401.1, read on the forward strand.
AAATATAAAGGGTTAGTTTATCCAGTTCCAAAACTAAATCTAACAAGTGATCTCACCTATAAAAGAGAGTTAAACTTTGACCGGACGTTAACCTCTTTAACACGTGCGAATGACACTAAAATTTGAATTTGACATGAAAGTAATTGAGAGAAGAAATAAAGTATAGAGAATCAAACTAGTATACATAACTATCCATAATATAATGTAGTGGGAAAGGATGAGGCAAACTAAAAGCATATTTAGTAGGTTGTAGATTTCATGTCTAGGTGTCATGTGGAATAAAAGTTGCTTTTAATGATATGGCAATAGTCTTAAAAATAAACAATGTCTACTCATAAGATAAGAATAGTAGATTGTCTATTCCATTTTAAAGTGTATTTATTGTAGACGATGTCTATTTGGTTATCTAAATCAAGACGATCAAATAGACATTGTCTATAATTAATGATGACACATAGATGTCACATCATATAGGGAATATGAAACAGATAAGCTACTAAAAATGCATTTTCAAATTAATTATCTATTTCTTCTTATGTATCAAGATAATTTGAAGAATAGACAAGATATTAATATGAAATTAATCATGTGGTTGATCTAATAGTAAATGATTATATCCCTAACAGCCAAGCCATGTGAGTTTGTGCAAAGTCAAGTTGACAAGTTGAGGCCATATATTTAGTTGCAGGCTATGTGGCTGATGCTATGCACAGCATTATACCCACAGCATGCCACCCTGGCCTTCCCTATTCCATTTTTGCGGCTTTTCATAATCAATAATCCAAAACACATTACAAAGCAACTAGCATAATTTATATATATATATATATATATATATATATATATATATATATATATATATATATATATATATATATATTTGATTTAGCTGTTACGGTTAACAATGTTTCTTAAATTTAACTTTTTTTTGTCTCCAAACCAGTTGAAAATAGTTGTTTGACAATTGTAATACTCTAGTTAATGTTGCGTGTTTGTGATTTATTGAAAAAAAATATATGCATAAAACAAGATGAGCTTTAACTAGGTGGGAATTATAATATTTTAAATGTTCTGCCTCCGAAATGTAATAAATTCGGAACTTGTAGAAAAGGTAGAGGTGGGGTATTTGGCGGGACTGTTTTTGTAAGTATACATCCTTAACGTATGATTTACTAAATGATAACTAATTCACAGAGTTTTTAAGATAATAACTAATCAAATGAGATGATTTACTAGTTTACCATTTCATAAATGTTCTATATAATTTTCAAGATTATTAATTTGTTCAATAAAAACAATTTAATCTATAGTCTTCTCTTATTATTGGAGATTAAAATATAATTATCTTGGAAGTTAAACAAATTAATAGAGGTAGGAATGGAAAACTTAAAAAAAAATCTTGAAAATACAAAATCACAACAAAAAAGAGATAACAAAATCCTTCTAAAACGATTATATTAGTAGAGAGAGGGAGGATATATTTTCTTTGCAATGTTTCCTTGATAGCAGCAATGCTTCTACTACAGGTATTTTTTCAACTTTGGAAATCTCAAAATTCAAAATATAAAAACAGAGACTTTATACAGAGGTAACATTCATTTTCAACTCGTCCAGATCTTACCTAAATATGATTATGATTATGATGATGATAGATTAGTAATAAAAGAACATTTCGATGATTAGCATATAAAACTGCCACATAATTTTTTTTTTTTTTATAATAAACTGCCACATAATTGAAAAGTCATTATACAACATATTAATTATCTAAAAGTGCATATCATCTTAATTATTTATTAAATAATTAGTATTATTGTTTATTGAGACATGTATCTAACTTTAAATAAAACTCAGCAAATCAGACTTCGTTTAATATATTATTTAATTAATGATAAAAAGCTATCCTAGAATTTTAAAATGAAGTAAGAATGTTTGTAATAGGAGATGCTAGAAATCAAATAAATTTTTAACAGAATCTATTCGGGATTGGCCGGGGATCCTCATAAGCAGGTATGGCAAATTCGCTCACATTCCAACCGGACAGTATAATTCTTTCCATTTTCATCCTTGTGGAAGAGTTTCGGGTTTTTCCCAAAACCATCGGTTCAGATGCTACAAGTTTCGGGTAATCTCCGGCCCATTAACATCCCTACCCCCAATTTGCAAAGGGATCAGATACGCCCCTTAACTTGACAAAAGCGAATCACTTAGCTCCCACATTGCCACGTGTCAGAAAAAGGAAGGTTTGACTTTTTAAATATATCATTTTCGGATTTTTCTTTCTCCAACCAGAAGTTGACTCGTGATATTAAGGGGGGGCAAATAGGTGCATTTTTATCAAATACAAAGGGTTGATTAAAACTTTTAAAAATTAAGAGTGACATCTGACTTTTGTTATCAAGTTCAAAGGGTTGATTAAAACTTTTAAAAATTAAGAGTGACATCTGACTTTTGTTATAAAGTTAAGGGATATGTTAATGTATTTTGCCGTTAAGCTCAAAAGTGACAATTTTTCTTTTAGCTATTACATATACATCATAAACATTTTTAAGCATAGGTATGGAAATTTTCAGAAAATTATCCCTCAAAGAGATTTGAGACAAGGAGGCCCGTTAACACCTTATTTGTTTATTATCTGTGCTGAGGGGCTATTTGTTTTGATCCATGATCATATTGCACGAGGTATTCTTCATGGATGTAAAATCACACCTAGGGCCCCAATTATCTCACACTTATTCTTTGCCGACGACAGTCTGTTCTTTTTCAAAGCTACGCTATAAGAGGCTTGTGTGCTGAAGAATATTTTTTGCCTATATGAGATAGCCTAGGGTCAGCAAATAAACTACAATAAATCATCCATTATTTTTAGTCCCAACGTCTCGAATGATGTGAAGCGGAGTATCGCTAATGTTTTGAGGGTTAACACTGTGGATGGCAATGGGACTTATTTGGGTTTACCCTCAATAATTGGGCGTTCGAAGAAGAGTGCTTATGATTTTATTGTCAAGAAAGTGCACAAGAAGGTACAGGGGTGGAGGAACAAAAAGTTATCTCAAGGGGGCAAGGAGGTAATGCTTAAATCGGTTGCACAAGCGATACCCACATACGCAATGCAAGTATTTCTATTACGATCGCACATATAGATAAGATTTTCTCTAAGTATTGGTGGAACTCATCGATTCATTAGATGAGATGGGAACGACTTTGTCAACCGAAAGAGAAGGGTGTGCTTAATTTTTGGAGTCTTCATGAGTTTAATCGTGCTTTGCCAGCAAAGCAAGTTTGGAGGCTTATTTCGACCCCTAATGCGCTAATGAGCAGGCTGTTTAAGTCAAAATACTACCCCCAATTCTCTATTTTTGACGCTGGCCCCAAGTCTAATGCAAGCTTTTTATGGAAAGGTTTATTTTCGGTAAGGGGAATCGTGAAACAAGGCATGGCTTGGCGAATTGGAGTTGGATTGAAAGTCAATATTATGGTCTGAAAATTGGCTGCTGTCGACAACATTCCCTTCTATACAGTCTGCAGCCTTGAATGGGTTCAAGGACGCAAGTGTGAACTTGCTTATCGCATCTGATGGCAGAAGTTGGAATGCAAATTTACTTAGTCTGCTGTTTTCTACCGATGAAAAGCAGCTTATTCAGAAAATTCAGCTACCTTGGCAGCATTCTTGTGACTCCATTTATTGGCGGTTTGAACGGTCAGGGAACTTCTTAGTTAAATCATGTTATTACGAACTGATGCAGCAGGCCGATTCAAGTCGATTACCGTCGAATTATGCGCATCAAGGTTGGAGGAAGAAAATCCTCTGTCTCCAAATGGTGTCCCCATGCCTGTCCCCCCAATAAAAAACTGTCACGTGTCAACTTTTATTATATTTTAATAATTATTAATTTCTCTCTCCTACTATTTTAATTAAAATATAATAAAAGTTGACACGTGGCAGTTTTTTATTGGGGGGACAGGCATTCGGACACCATTTGGGGACAGAGGACTTTTTTCCAAGGTTGGAATAATTTATGGAAGCTGAATGTTCCTTTGGAAGTCCAACATTTTCTGTGGAAAGTCACTACAAATTCTCTACCATCAGTTTGCAAACTTCGGAAATGCTACGTCGATGTAGACAGTACGTGCTCTTTATGCGGGGATGCGGTGGAGACTACTTATCATGCTTTGTAAGCTGTGCTCTTAATTTCCCAATCTGGAACTAGCTTTTTATTGAAGGGTGGTTGATCAATATTTCCAATTTTAATGACTGGTGGAGCTGGTTATCAGGGAAAGAGACCGAGACTAGGGGAAAGGCCTCGTATATTCATTGGACAATATGGGGGAGAAGAAATCATCTCGTATGGAATGGTAAGGTCAGGAGCCCATCTCAGGTGATATGTCTTGGTCTCGGATACCTCTCAGAATGGCGCTCAGCAAAACATCATTCGACTTCGACGAATGTACCAAACTCAAATCAAGTTACTTGGAGCGGGCCACCATTACATTGGCTGAAGTGTAACATCAACGCAAGTGTTCTTGGCTCAGGTAACGCAATCAACCATGGATGTGTGCTTAGAGACGATCTTGGTAATGTTGTAGCTGCTCGTTCAACTCTTCTTCAAGGAGGTGGAGATCCTTTATTTTCTTAAACGATTAGTTGCAGGGAAGCTCTTAGCTGCTTAATGACAATGGTTATGATAATGTCGTTCTTGAGCTCGATGCATTAAATGTTGTTAATGCTCTAAACAATGACCTCATCTTTTATTCTCCTATTGGTTTCATTTTTTCAGATTGTAAGAACCTTATTAGACATTTTTCGTCCTTGCATCTTGCTTATGTCAATAAGTCTGCGAATCATGCCGCGCATTTGTTAGCTAGAGTGACAGGTTCTTCAACAGGTAGGGGGATTTGACATTCTTGTTGTCCACCTTTGATTAGAGCTGTAATTGCTTCTGATTAATATATCGACGATATTTCAATAAAAAAAATAAACATTTTTAAGTTGGGCCTAGGTAGCCCAGATAAAAATGAAACAGGGGTTCAGAATTTTGGGCTTTAATGGGCCGTTATCTTACTGGATTTGTTTGGATCCAAAGTCTTGATAAACTTTGAAACAGCTCGGGTTCGACCCAAATTTTTAAGGTGCTTTTTAAATTCTTATCTACAAATGAATTGGTGAAAGCTAAATAACAAGTGAGTATCCTTTTGAAGCAAAAGAAATGCTTATAAGATTTTCTGCTACCAAAATTTGTTTTGTCACAAAAAGATTTTAGCATTAAAATGTTGCTAATAATAAGTTGAGCAAAATAACCGCTTTTAGTATCATAGCATGAGAACAAAATGCATTGCTAAAAATTAGCTCTTAGTATCAAAGATAAAAAAATTAGTCGTTTTTAGCAAGTATTGTTGGAATTGTTGATGTGCCCTAGTTCTAAAGGCATTGGTTCATGCAGTGTCACATTATAAAGACAATAATCTACTGCATTTATATCTTGTGCTATAAAATGAGTAGAGTATCCATTGATTGATAATCATAAATGTCTCAAGTCTGTTTTAATCATGGGAATGAATGAAACGAAAGACTTGTATGTTGGATGATCTATAGCAATATAGTTGCTATGTCACTTGGTAAAGTAGATCATGAACATGGGCACATGTTGGAAACATGAGGTTGGACCGATCTACACAGCAAAGTCACATGGTTATATGTCATAGACAATTTGCTGAGTAGGTCTCAATTGTCCTCGGACTTGATTTCAACTTATTACGGATGTGGAATTGAGTATGCTGTAGTATATTACTAAAGGGTCCTTAAATATTGGATTACAAGTACGGGTATGCTCGGTATATTTCATGACCACATTAGTAGTAGTGTTGAAGTGATAGGATTGCCATTCGATTTGATAAATCGAAATGAATCACC
>CATIWQ010152479.1:0-10046 GCA_949673415.1 Euphorbia schlechtendalii
CATCTTTAGTCATGTATAAAGATTCTAGTTTTAACCAAAGTTTAGGAGCATCATCACAGCTCCTAACCTTTCTGAGAACAGTATCAGTGAGATTAAGGATAATGGTTGAATAAGCCATTTCCATCACATCCTGCTTCTCATTAGGCGAAAGGGAACTAGGGAGGGTATCTATGCCTTGTAAGGCCCTATGACATTTTTGTTGGACTAAAATAGCTCTCATTTTATCTTTCCATAGTATAAAATCAATTTTACCATCAAATTTTTCAATACTGACTTACTTCTATCTCTTTTTGTTACATTGATTGACATTCTGTCGCTGAATCTTTGGAATTCTTATTGAATTCCAAATTGTTGGGGTAAGTGTGAAGTTGAGTATCCCACATTGAAAGTTAATGAGTTAAGTAAATGATATATAATTGAGAAAGACCTATTAACCCATCACCTTAGGGTTTTGGGTTAGAAGTGGTGTCTAGCTCATGAAGTATATCATTTACTTGTGTGTGCTCATTGTTTCCCCCGGACCGAAGGATCCCGGATCCTGATAGTGGTATCAGAGCTGGTGTGGCTTGTTTGAGCATGGTTGTTCTCAAGGGGGAGTACGGTCTTAACCCGGATGTGGTGATAACTCACACTTGAGGGGGAGATTGTTGAGGTAAGTGTGAAGTTGAGTATCCCACATTGAAAGTTAATGAGTTAAGTAAATGATATATAATTGAGAATGACCTATTAACCCATCACCTTAGGGTTTTGGGTTAGAAGTGGTGTGTAGCTCATGAAGTATATCATTTACTTGTATGTGCTCATTGTTTCCCCCGGACCGAAGGCTCCCGGATCCTGACAGTTTTAACTAAAGTTGCATGTAAGCCCACTCGGCAAGAAAATCAAGAAAATATTCATGTGTTAAGAAAAATAGGCTCGAATCTCCACTAAAATGGGTTAAAATTTACAGTTGAGTTTCATTTATGCCAAGAAGTTGAACTGCGCCTTAAAATTTTGAAGTCGTGAAGTGCTTTAAACTACTTTTTCAACCATACCAACGAGCTTTTAATACTATCAAGTTTCATGATTTTGAATCGGACTCATTAAATACATTTTAAAAGTTATTTATGTCATTTAGGTTGCCACATTTTTTAGTTCAAACATGTAATAATATCTAAAAAACACCATTATAAAACAATGTAAAATAATTACCTATCCCCATACTTAAATCATGATTGTTCCCATTGCATTTATAAATGAACAAGAAAATAGGGAAAAGTAAGGGTGTCACCGGTCGAAAGCTTGATTAAAAAGCAATATCAAATGAGAAAAGCATATAGAGGTAGAAAATATAACAAAATTACTGGTCAAAGAATGGAATTTCAGTGGTGTTGGAGATTTCCCGTACGAAAAGAGGTTTTCCAAGTTTCCAAATTTGATTTGCAAGTAAATTCTATTTATATTCAACAACCTCATATTCAGATTCATGATATAACACTTGAGCTCATGTTGCAATCCCCATAATTGAATGAAATAACGGACAACGTCAAAAATAAATAATACAAATATTAAAACTCAAAATACCTACAATAGTAATAATAATATAATAATCAGATAGAGTAGTTGGGGTTGGCCCAAAATTTGTTTCAATTGGTGTTTTAAGCACACACCAAAATCTGAGTTGCTTAAAGTGGTTTAAGGTTTTGGATATCTTCACCAACCTTAGATTGCACATTGGTTAAACATGGTTTCAGCCTTTATCTGTTAACTTTAAAGGTTTTTTTCATTAGATTTAGCTATCTCAACAACACCATGTGGAAAGACTTTAGTGATTATGAAAGGTCCAAGTTATCTCGACTTAAGCTTTCCTGAGAACAACCTTAAATGAGAATTATACAAAAGAAATTGTTTTCCTTGATGAAGTTCCTTCTCATGAACATTTTTGTCATGCCATCTCTTTACTTTTTCTTTATAATTCATGCCATTCTTAAATGCAAACAAACTGAATACTTCCTATTAGACCGAGATAGATTAAATAACTAAGCAAATGGGGTGAATGCAGTTGCTTGATTTTTATTAAGTTTTATAAAAATTATTCAAAATTCAGAATTTAGATGCTTGCTGAGTGACTTATGTTGTGCGTTGGTCTAAAAACTATAAACTACTCAACTTCGCTGAACTAGTTTATTTTCAATCAGTGTTGAGTACTTTACTCAGCTTGGATTGGTTTTTCAAGCAAAATTTATAAACAAAGAGAATGATGAATGAGTAGATACCATATAACGATAGCGAAAAGGAATAGAAAGTTAACACCTAAGATTTTATTCTGGTTCGGTCCCGTGCCTACCTCTAGTCCTCGGATTCCTTTCCGAGCTTTAATCCACAAGTGATTCTTATAAAAATCACACAAATTTTGGTACCCTTCCTAAACTGTCACTCATATTTGAATTGAGAATTTATGAACTAAGGATTTCAACTTATAAATGTCGTTGAATCCTTTTAAAATGTTAAATCTAATATGATATCTCTATATTACAAATTGAAAGATGAGCGTGTGGTTTTGGAATGCTTGATTTGAAAATTCTGAATGCTAGGAATAATTTGATAGTATTTCAACTTTTAAGAAATTCGAGGCGATTCACCAAGTTTGAACGTCTGCTTCAATCTTATATTTATACTTGAAGGTCTTGGAAGTAGCCGTTGCAAACTTTTTATCCTGAGTTGATCTTCAATTGCTCTTCTCTTTACAGCTTTCGAATTTGTCCATTTGAAACAAATTCCAAGATGTTTATAGACAAAGAATATGAATGTTCAAGCGCGAGATTAATCCATTAATCTTGATGTGTCAAAAACTCATTTCTTTAAGCAATTCCTTTCTGATAGAGAGGCATGCGAGATGTAATGTAGAAGTTTGTGATTTTTCTGATTGCTAATATTGTAGAGTTGCTCGGAGATAGTGAGAAACGGCACATGTTAGAGGATACCTTTTACGTTGGATTCTAATGAGGAATCTCCAACATTCCGTACTAACACCTTTTGGTTATGAGGATCACATGAATATCTTCTTTAATTTCAACACTTTTTATTTAAAAAGCATCAAAGGAATATTTCTTCTCTCACAGACATAGTTAAAAGCACAAGTGTCATTTTATCTCTAAGTGTCAAAAAGGACCAAGCTTTTAATTAATAAAAACTACTCAGCTTTGCCGAGTATATATCATATAAACTATGTGATACTCAACTTCACTCAACTTTTCTCACTCTAAGCCACAACTTAATTAAAACTCAGTAATCTGAGTTGTTTTTCCCTGAACAAACTCAAGTAAACTTGTTTAATTCAGAGTCTACTTAGTATTTAATCAATTTCACTATCCTAAACAGTTTATTATTTCCAAAATGTTTTAAGTACTGTAAAGTACTATTAACTTGAGTTCAACAATCTCCCCCATTTCAGAACAGATAACAAACCAGGTAATAGAAGAAATAAATTAACTAAATAGTTTATAGATTTAGAGATACCTGATAGATGATGAAAGACTCCCCCATGCTGAGTGAACTCATTAGTTAGTATAGACTCCCCCATACTGAGTGGATTTTCTTCAGTCAGCATAACTCCCCCGTACTTAGAGGAATTTCTTTAATCTTGGGACTTTGTCTTACTTAATTTCTCGTTGAGGTTAATCTTAGTTAATTCCTACAACAGTTTATAAGTAGAATTAACATATTATAATATAACATATAGTAAGATAAAAGCTCTTAACTTTAATAAAATAAACTTGTAATATTTTCATTGATAAAATAACTTAATCAGTATACAAATTGTGTCTAATACTAAGTAATTACAAACTATAGCTCTATTACAAGTTTTTTTAATTTTATTCTAAGGTTATCTATGGGTGTGCAACTGTTGAGAAGAAGATGATCCTCTGCTCTTAGGATAGTTTTGATAGCGTTATTGATGTTGTTGGTGTTGTTATTGATGTTGCTGTTGCTAAGGACATTGAGGCCTTGGCGGCATTGATGACTATACTGTTGAGCCGTCCTCTGAGCATCTTCAGCTACTTTCTCCCCCTTTGTTAACTGTACCTTAATCATTTTCTCAAGACACAAATTAAAGGAGTTGAGAGCAAACTGAAAGTCCTCTTGCTTTCCAAGGATGGCTGGTGAGATTTCTTGCTCTAGCTACTCCTTTCCCTTTAGTGAAAGGATTTCTTGATCATTAAGCTCTTATAGAAGCAAATGATGACACCGAGTGAGATAAACAATTTAGTCAAAGCCTTGGCAAGCGAACTGTTGAAAGCACTACATAATACCTTTGAAATCTGATGCAAAAGGAGCTATCTTTAGCTTTGCTTCCATGTCAATGATCCTTCGGCACATGATGTTCATAGATTTGGCTGTGAACTAGATATCCTTTGCATCATACATCCTAGTAGTCACCAGCTGGTCCACTTTAATTTGTATATCATAAAGACGATCCTTTAGGGTATTTAACTTCTTGTACGTTGAGAGACCGTTGTCAAGGTCAAGAGACTCAGTAGGCTCTGGAAATAGTTTTCACATTGCTTCAAGTAAAGCTTTCTATTCTTTCTTCACTGAATCATCTAAGTTGTTGTCAATGAACTTACAAGTTGAGTCAAATATCTCTCCAAGAGTTGGCCTATCCACTTTCTTAGAAACTTCATCCATTGACTTCACAACTTTATCAACTTTCTTATCGTAAGCGATATTAGAGTTGATATCTTCTCCAACAGCTAGCAAGTGGAATACCTGAGATCCTTATTTACATCTAGCTACTTGGATAGCTCATGGATCTTCTTGTCTGTGCTGCTCTTGATTTTAGCCTGCTCCTCACCAAACTTATGAAACTGTGTAGTTTGAGTAGCCAAAGTGGCATTCAAACTACTCAGCTATTCCATAGAAGCATTTATACTACCTTTCACTTTTCTTGCCACTACGTTGGCAATGACAATAAAAGTTGTAATAAAAGAGATAGCTACGTTGAGTTGAGTTGTAGAGTCAATCAACCTAATTAGGATTAGAGCTATCTTTTCCATGAGGCTTTCTGCGCTTTCCCTTGTAAGATGATTTCTAAATGGTGTACAGGCTCCCTTAAATCTTCTCGAACTCTTCAAAATAGATAGATTCAAAGGGGATGTTTGAGTGTTCATCAAATTCAGGTAGCTTTGCCTTCTCTTCACAGATAAGTTCATCAATTCTTGTGCTAGTAGCACTTGGCTTACCACACCATCCAATTCAATATCAGTTTTGAAAGTTGGGAATTTCTTTCTAGCCAACTCCTAAATCTGAACCAAAATGGGTGAATCAACCAAGTCCACTTAGACTATCTTGCTGTTGGAGGGAGTTGCTTCGTTGGTTGTAAGATTTGCCTTTCCTCACTTGCCTTTCCTTGCTGACGGAGTTCTCAACTTCAGGAACTTCTCCAATCAAAGGGATTAGAGGGGTTAGTGAATGGATTTAAAAAAAGGGTAGGTGTAGAAGTAATTTTTACAGTTTGAAAAGAAGTAGAGGTTGGTTTAGATTTAACTAGGGAAAGAATGATAGAAGTTTGAGTGTTTGTAGGTGGTGAAGAATGGGTGGTTTTTTTTTGGGAATTATTAGAAGAGGAAGAGATATGAATTGGGGAATTTTTTAAGAGAAGGAGTTTGGAATGAGAATTTATAGTGGAAGTAGGAATTTGAGAATTTACAAAAGGATGGTTGGTCAGGATTTATAGAAGAAACGGAGGAAGGATTTTGATGTACATGTGGGTTGGCTGTTTAACCTAAGGATGGCTCAGCCTCAGGTAACTCAGTCTGAGAGGGAAGTATCTCAGTTTGCTGAGTGTGAACGAGGCTTAGGATGATTTCCCCGAAAAGAGCTGATTCATCCTAGTTAATGACCTCCATATCATCTTCATTCTCTTCGCTACTCACAATTTGCACATTTCTCTTTGGAACAAGTTATGGCAGTTCTTTTTTGTTGAGTCCCTCTAGCTTTAGAGATAATTTTCTTCACCTCAACAACAACTTTAAAACTAATGGTTTCAGGGTTCTCTCTGCTTTTCTTGGAGCTGTCTTGGCCAACTTCTTCACTAGCCTCTACAAATTTGATCTTTCTTTTCATGCAGGTTCTCTCCTTGCTCTCTAGAATCCTCTTCTTCTTCTTCCTTTTTTCTCCTCAACTTCCCTTAGAGCGTGAGTTTTGAGTTTCAACTTGTTTCTTCTTTTTTACTGAGTTTGGGCAGACACATTTCCTATCCTTGTTTTTGCTAGGCTAAGTCACATCATTTGAGCCCCAGCTTTGGCCTCAAGAGAGGTAGGAGCAAAGGTTGTTGAAATTTTCTCCAACTGAGTAGAAAGTGGGACATCATCTACGATCTTATCACTAGACCCCTCATAGTCTACAACAAGTTCATCCTCATCCTCTATAGAACCCAAGTTAACAATAATTCATAGTAATTAAACATTTTAGAAATAGCAAACTAAATAGGCTAGTAAAGTTAATTGAGTACTAAGTAGACTCTTTGTTAATGAAGCTGACTTGAGTTTTGTTTAAGAAAAAACAACTCAGTTTTGTTGAGTCATTAACTAAGTTATGACTTATAGTGGGAAAAACTAAGATGTGGTGAGTACTACATAGTTTAAGTAAATATCTTCTCAACATGTGCTGAGTTTGGCTTTTATTAATTAAATGCAGTTTCCTTTGACACTTTGAGAATTGAATGACACACATGCGTTTAACATATTCTATGAGAGATGGAATATTCTTTAAATGATTTTCATGTAAAAAAATGTTGAAATTAAAGAAGATTTCAAGTGGTCCTCATAAGACAAAAGGTATCACTACGGAATGTCGAGAGTTCTTCACAAAAGTCCAAGGTAAAAGAAATTCTCTATCGTGCGTCGTTTTTCAATATCTCTTTGTGACTCTGCCAACATCAGCAATGCCAACCAATCTGAAGATTCCACGTTTCATTCTTGCTTGCCTCTCTCAAACAGAATTACTTGTGGACAAATGAAATTTTGTCAATGAAATTATATGGCGCCTGAACGTTCAAATTTCTATCTCTAGACTTCCTGGAATCAGTCTCCAATAGGAAGATTCGAAAGATATGAAGAGAAGAGAAATTGAAGATCAACGAGCCTGAAAAGTTTACAATGGCTACTTCACAAAGTTTCAAGTATAAATAGAAGACAGCAGCAAACGTTCAAACTTGGTGAATCACCTTGAATTTCTTAAGAGTTAAATCACTAAAAAAAATCCTTCTAGCTTCCAAGAAATTCCATTTCAAGCAATCAACAAATAATTCATTTTCACATCTATTTATAATAGAGAGAATCACTCAGTAGATTAACATTGTAAGGATTCAATAGTTTATAAGTTGAATCCAGTTCGTAATTCTTATTCATCTTTGAGTGACAGTTTGGGAAGGGTACCCAAACTATGTTGAGTTGTAGATTAAAAAGATAGGTACTTTTTGTAAAATTGTTCTACCTGTTGTAAAGGCTTCTCCGCCTAAGTAATCAGGTGTTGACGTTCTTACTTTGTAAAATTGAAGTTCTTACTTTTGCTATCTAGTCTTTATCATCCATCATTCTTTCTATTTAAAATCATTTTCAATTGAAAAACCAGTTCATGTTGAGTAGGAACTCAGCAAGGAATTGAAGATAAACTATCTAGCACAGCTAAATAGTTTGTAAGTTTTAAAGCGCACAACATCACTTAACTCAACATGCATTTAAAACTTAACTTGGTTTAAATTTGTTATAAAAGTTAAAAGTAATAGAGAATTGCATTCACCCCCCTCTGTTGTCGTTTATAAGCCGTATAAGGACCAACATCCTCTTTTTGGACATTTCCTGAACAATTGGTTCAATCTTTGCCTTCTTCAGCTTACGATTCTGAATCTTAGTATATCTTGTATGGACTTCCTGACTCTTTAGTTTAGTGAAATGATTAAAGTCCATAGCCTTTTTCAAAAGCACTATGATTTCTTCAGATCCATTAATGAACTTGGAGATGTCCATCCTCATAGCCTTCACAATGGTGGTGATCAAATATCCATAGTGGTAATGGTAGTAACTTTGGTTAAATGATGAAGAATCATCACAACCAGTTTAGTTATTTCCCCTCTACCATATGGTAGACGACACACCTTTTGAAATAGGTGCAACTATTGAGGGAACCCATCTTCGTTAGGAGTCTCTTGATCAGAAGTTCATGGAACTCCCTAGCTTTCCAGCTCATGCAAGAGGCTGTTATTTCTCCGGATCCATAATTCATCGGAAGCTCCCAATCTTCCAGCATAACAACTAGCTCCTCATCTCCATTCCTTCTTAGCTTGGTGCCATTTAGTAGAATATTAAGGAGACTGCCAATCAACTTGGGGTAGATTAGCTAGGAGTTGTGGTCAATTTCTACCATCTAGATATAATTGAAGCCCTAGATCAAGTAGAGATTGCAGTAATTCCGAATCATCTCCTTGATTGCAGGTCCTTCAAGGAGTAAGAATTGTTTGAGATTTTGTTGCCTAATCACTTTGTGCATGACCTTGTTTTTCAGTAAGCCCTCATAATCGACTTCGAAAATGGGTCCAAAGTCTAGATTTTTAAGCTAATTGATCTTGGTGATTCTTGTTCCTTGAGGTAGAATTACCCTTTTAAAAGAGCCATTGATGTATAAGAACATGATCATCTTGGAGTTGGATTGAAGAATGAGAGTTTTCTTAGTGTTAGCCACTTGTAAATGAAAGGATTTGAGAGTAAGGGAATTAGGGTTCTTAGCAAAATTTGCTTGAGAATGCAAAATTGCAGATAACCTTCTCTCTTCAGTATGCTGCCTCTTTTATAGGCTCTTCAACTTGCCAGATGATATGTGGCACTCTCAAACCAAGAACAAGTTCAAACAATGAGATTAACAAGGATTTAACTAATTTAGTAAAACTATGAGTTTCAAATTTGGATGGTTCCAATTCAAAGCATCCTTTCAATAAAGTATCTTTGAGTTTTTAACCGCAAAATTGAATCTCACAGCATTACTGGGGTTAAATACATGTTACCTCATTCGGCTGAGTTGAGGTTTGATTTTCAACACTTAGCCATTTTCTAGAGTTTTTATTCACTTGGGGTTCGCCATTCCAATTAGCTGCCTAAGAACATTGAATTGCTACTTTGCTAATTGCTTGGTGAATATCACTACAAGAAAATCACTAGATTACAACGGATATTGCAACGGAATTTGCAATGGAAACACCATTCCGCAATGGATTTGCAACGGAATCAATTCCGTTGCAAAATGCGTCCTTGTAGATTGGTCAGCAACGATTTGATATTCCATTGCATATGTGCAACGGAATTTTTTTCCCTTGCTAATTCTGTTGCAGAATTGCAAGTATATATCCCTTGCGAAGCCTGTGGCAAATTTGCAAGTAAAAATCCCTTGCTATATGTGCTTGCTGATTTGCAAGTACAATATCCCTTGCAAAATTCCGTTGCAATTTGTAAGTACAATATCCCTTGCAAAATTCCGTTGCAATTTGCAAGTGCAAATTTCTTGCCCGATTTACTTGCTAATTTGCAAGTGTATTATCCCTTGCAATTTGCAAGTACTTAAGTTATCGCAGATTACCATTGCAAATTTGCAAGTTAATTTCCTTTGTAATTCTCCTTGCTGATTTGTAATTATAAAATAATATATAAATCTCTTGCTAAATTCCATTGCAAATTACAATTTTATAAAATTTCAATTATAAATAAATGTGCTAATATAAATTGACCTTTTAACTCCAAAAATTAATACAATATGTTCTACATATTAATAATCCAAAAAAGACAAGCTCCCTATGGCATATAACTACGGGAACTAGTAGTAGTCCAAAAAATCTATCCCCAATTAGTTGATACTAGTTATGGTCTAAAAGAACTAGTTCTAATAGTTATATTATAGTCCAAAGAACTAGTAATGGTCCAAAAAATCTATCCTTAATAATTGATACTAAGCATAGTCCAAAATACTAAGTTAATCTTAAAAAAACTACCCTTGAGAAGTTGAAGTAACATGTCCTA